>JAYDYC010000033.1:0-22500 GCA_037043255.1 Diadegma fenestrale | reverse complement strand
ACTGCGGTTCGCAACGTTGGGGTCAATGAAAAATACCCTTACCCTCAATTTTTTGTGAAATTCAAAAAATAATAACCCAATTTTCGTATCAATTTTGTGTTTGAATCCTGAAAAACGCTCGTTTTATCGTCTTGATTGAATATTGAATTAAATTAATGACTTTTGCTCGAAAAAAACCCGAATTTCGTTGCAGTCCAACAAAGCATATTTCAACATCGTCAAATCAAAATGACACTGAAATTCGTAACGTTGAGGTCCAACGCGAAATACTTTTTCCCTCAATTTTTTGTTCAACGTGAATAGAAACGCCAATTTTCGTATCAATTTTGTGTTTGAATCCTGAAAAACGATAATTTTATCGTCTCGATTAACTATCGAATAAAATTCCTGAGATTTGCTCAAGAAAAAAACGAATTTCGTTGCATTCCAACGAAGCATATTTCAACATCGTCAAATCTGCCCATGTGAAGTCCTATGTGAAGAATTGAAAACGCATCCCCTTACACAGTACAGTACCACATAGGTCATGTGAAAATCTGTGTTGGATACTATTGTGTGCCCGGCGAAGCGGGCATACCTTGTATACAGACATGTCCAAAACTCGATACAAATGTATCGCGCTACTCAATGGCTATGCGATACAAATGTATCGCGTAGCGAATTTTTTTGCGATACTCGATACAAAAGTATCGCATCGATGTCGATACTCGATACAAAAGTATCGCGTAGCGAAAAATTTTGCGATACTCGATACAAAAGTATCGCGTAGCGAAAAATTTTGCGATACTCGATACAAAAGTATCGCGTAGCGGAAAATTTTGCGATACTCGATACAAAAGTATCGCGTAGCGGAAAATTTTGCGATACTCGATACGAAAGTAGCGCGTAGCGAAAAATTTTGCGATACTCGATACGAAAGTAGCGCGTAGCGAAAAATTTTGCGATACTCGATACAAAAGTATCGCGTAGCGGAAAATTTTGCGATACTCGATACGAAAGTAGCGCGTAGCGAAAAATTTTGCGATACTCGATACGAAAGTAGCGCGTAGCGAAAAATTTTGGGATACTCGATACAAAACAATCGCGTAGCGGAAAATTTTGCGATACTCGATACAAAAGTATCGCGTAGCGGAAAATTTTCCGATACTCGATACGAAAGTAGCGCGTAAGGAAAAATTTTGCGATACTCCATACTTTCGTATCGCGTAGCGGAATACTTTGCGATACTCGATACGAAAGTAGCGCATTGCGAAAAATTTTGCGATACTCGATACGAAAGTATCGCGTAGCGGAAAACTTTGCGATACTCGATACGAAAGTATCGCGCAGCGGAAAATTTTGCGATACTCGATATAAAAATATCGCGTAGCCAAAAACTTTGCGATCCTCAATACAAAAAGATCTGGTGACAGGAAATTTTGCGATACTCAATCCAAAAGTATCACGTGGCGGAAAATCCTGCGATATCGTGGGACTAAAATTTTCCCGATACTCAATTTTTTTGAAATTTTTTTGCGGTACTCGATATCAATGTATCGGAAGGGTAAAGCTTTTGCGATTTTGAGAGAAAGTGGAAGCTATGTGAAGGTGAAGTTTTTTTCAATTTTTCAAATTTCTCAAGGTGTGTCTGTGTCCATGTGTGTTTGTGTGTGTGTATGTTCAATGCAAACGTTTATAACTCGAGAACGGTTTGAGCTGCAGGGCTCCCGTTCCGCACAGATGTTAATCTATACAAACTCTTTATTCGCTGAGAACTTCATCGGAATCGCTATAAAAGTACGAATTCTACGGTATAATCGACATATAAGTATCGCGCAGCGATACTTGATTCAAAAGTATCGCGGAACGAAAATTTTCGCGATATTCGATGGAAAAGAATCGGCCAGCGGAAATTTTTGCAATACTCGATATAACCGTATCGAGCAGCGACATTTTTTCTGGATATCACGATATGAGTGTCTATGGAATGCAAGAATTAAATAGCAACACGAGAATAAATGACAACGATATTCGGGATATCAAAAAATCGTTTTGTTTATTATGTTAATGTTTACATTTTCATGTTTACGCGCAGTTGCATGTTTTTCAATCAAATCTGACGAAAATAATCACAATTTATGTTATTAAAGATATTTATATATTTAATTACCATTTATTTATGTTCTAAAAGCGTTTAAATTCCCCAACGATGTATATTTTATATGAATAAATGTTTTATAAAAATGAATGTATGTACAAATATGAAAATATCTATTTATACCCTTATTATTAATGATTATTGTTGATAATTCAAATATAAAAGACTTTTGTAAGGATTTAAATAGAAGGCCCTTTAGAGGCGAATTGAATGAGCGTACTTGGCATGACGTTGATTTATAATTGTTAGTTTATGAATTTAGAAATGATTCTGTATTTATTTATTGCAAAATGGTTCGGAACGGGTTGAGTCAATATTCATTTCAAAGGGCTTTTCATAAAGAACCGGAATATGTAAAAAGAATTATCAAATATGCAAAATTATGAGTTAATGAAATTAGAAGAATTGTTTAAGTTTTGTTTATAAAAATGGTTCGATAATAATGGAATAAGTATTCAAACGAAAGGGTTTTCATGGGAATTAAAAATGTGTTGTTGAGAAGCTTATAATATTGTAATTTTGCGAGTTAATAAAATATTTAAAATTAACAAAAATAATGTTTAATTAAAAATTGTCCGAACATGGACGTATGACCACTTAAAATGAAGCCCTTGACATGAGCAACACGATTATGCAATAAAAATATTTTATCGAAAAATTCGGAAAAATAATTGAAATCTGATCCTTTTCGGGACTTTGACATTTGTTGTGGCGCGCGAGCACTACACGTGCGGTAGGTCGAGGCGCGCGTACGCTCAACAGCTGATCAGCTGTTCGCTCGTCGTAGATGTGTATAGGGTGGCCCCAAAGTTACATTACGGGGTGTCCTAAAAGTGATAATTCGTTATAAATTTATTATTTTTTTTTCTTATTATGATAATTATGTTGTGATTAAACAGTTTTACTTCTAGTTTATTCTCCGAATAATTTTGTCGGTTAAAATTTAAATATTTGAATGGGATGATTTTAGTAAATTTTGTATTTTCTTTTTATGTTTCAGAATTACGCAACAAGTCAGACACTCGGGAGATCCCAGGACGTAACACTGTTAATTATAATTGATGAGCTGGATGATTAATCGAGTTCGATGATCTCGATGGCGTCTGGTGTAGAGGGTCGAGACAAGGTTGACGCTTCGGAAAGATCTTCGCGTTGGAGCTCCTCGATAAGAACGCTGTTAGTTGTACCGACAAGACGAGCGAGAGGGAAAGATGTTTTGGGGTCCACGATATAGATTGTCTCCTTGATTACGACGTTCGAAACAATTCGGACGTTTGGGACGGTGGACGCTCGCTCGACGATTGCTTGGATAGCACCCGGTTTATCGGAGAGATAGTTTTTTAGGAAAGTTTTTAATATGGGCTTGTTGTCGCCTCTTTTCTGTCGCGGTTTGTTGAGTTGTTGCGCGATAGCTCGGCGGATTTGGAACTTAACACCTGCGCGACGCCTAGGCATTGTACATGACCTTCATGATGTGGAAAAATGATAAGAGTCATAAATTAGAATTGCTCAATTTCAAAGTTAATGAAGGATTTAAATAAACGTGCTCAAATAACAGCAGGGTAAATCAATCTAAGGAAATGATAACGGGAAGATAGGTTTAATTTAACGTGCTTGAGAATCAGCACGGAGAAATTGTGGGAAAAAGGGAAATAGAGGATAAATGGAAAGAGTAGACGTGCTTGAGAATCAGCACGGTCGGTAAGGAAGGAAATATTACGTAATTTGGGATCGACGTGCTTGAGAATCAGCACGGACGATAAGGAAGGAAAGACTCGGTGGATGGGAATCGACGTGCTTGAGAATCAGCACGGACGATAAGGAAGAGGGAGAAATAAGTCTGGTTCGACGTGCTTGAGAATCAGCACGGTCAAACGCAAACGAGATGGGAAAATGGAAAATGTGAAAATATTTGAGGTGCTTGAGAATCAGCACGCACAAAAAAGGGACTTGGAAAAAGAAAGGAGTCTGGCCAACGTGCTAGAGAAACAGCACGGGCGGTCAAGAAGAATCGTAAAAAAGGGAACGGGGGCAATTAGGGATAATAAAAGGATTAAAGTCCTCAGGTGGTTGGGGATGGAGAAGGGTAAAATCCGGAGGAAGGAAAAAATATCGGAGAGAAATATTGACTGAGCAACTCGAATTTATAGAATCGAAATAAAGAAGTTAAACTGTTTATTAAAATTCGATGAACTTGATTTATTATTTACGCGAGACTTAAACGCGTTAACTTGGACGAAATTTGGATTAAATTTCTTGAATGTTGAAATGGAAAGAAATTGATGTTAAGTTTCTTTAATTGAATGATTTTTAGAAAATTCGCAAGAATGAATAAAATTCACGGTAAAAACTTCTTGGAATTCCTAGTAAATGATGAAATATTTCCCAAAACTCACGAGAATGAATAAAATTCACGGTAAGACTTCTCGGAATTTAGGATAAACGACAAAATATCTTGAACCCGTTTAGTTCAGATATAAAATTTCTTTAATTAAACGATTTTTCAGAAATTCGCAAGAATGCCTCAAATGCACGGTAAAAACTTCTCCGAATTAATGACGAATTCTATTTAATTAAAAGAAATGGATCGCGATTAACTTTGAAATACGCGAAGAAACGATTTTATGATGATTATTTTGAAATAAATGATGAAGACACTTTTTAATCACCTTTTAACACTTTTGTATTTTTACAAACTTATTAACTTGAAGAACGATACAATAAAAGAACCAGAGTTAAACTTTTAACTCGAAAGACAAAACTTGAATGAATTGAAGATGTTAACTTGTCGATTTTCAGACGCGCTGCGGGAATATCCGTACTCGCTGTCGGTCGGAGTTCGACTGGCTGTCTGGGGAGAGATTCGAGAACTGTTGCCCCTCGTGCGGTCCCCCACTTTTATAGAAGGCCACACATGGATGCGCTGGAGAGAAGTGTGCGTGTATCACTGACACGCCGTCCCGTTGTCCAGGGGAAGTTTCTGCTGACGCAACGCTTTCTTATATACTATTTTCTTATATAATACCATTTCCCTCTTTCTGGTTTGAGAATTATTGATTAATTAATATAATTAACTTATCATTAATTGTACAATTGTTTCTTACTATTAATAAATGAAATATAATAAAGTATGACTATGAATTTTCTATTCTATCGATGATTAATTAATCATTTATTAATTAATCATTGATTTTACATCGAATTATCTTATTAATATATGTTTTTCTTTTTTTACAGGTTAGGATGGATCGACGCACTTCGTTCTTTGGTAAGTTATATTTTTAATATTAATTATTTATAGTTTTTATATTATTTCTATTTGTTGTTACAGGTTTTTTGCAGATACAAGGTTTGACACATGTGAGGATTGCGGTTTATTTCGTCGTTATTTATTTGGTGAGTTGTATTTTATTTATTAACATTTTATTTAAACTATTTCAGGTATTTATTAACATTGTTCGTCATTACTTTTAATTTTATTCGATTCGGTGGTAAATTTCATATAAATAAAGAGTTTTTCGTGACGATTGGATAATTTTATTTATATTTATGAAAATTTTTTAAGTCGTAATATTTCGTTAAATATGGTCTCACTGGGATTCAAAAGAAAGATATAATAATAATGAGTTTAACTATAACAAAAGAATGGATGTGACTGGATAAATAAACAAGTTAAAAGCGTTTATAAATTATGAATTTTGTGGATCTGTTAAATTGAAGATTAGTATTTCTTATCGGACTGTACCGTCGTCGCGACAACGACGGGAAAGGTTTCGGGTGACTTTTCCCAGCTGACCGTGCGTAAAGGATATTTCTTTGTTTCTAAGTTTATGATCTTTGTGAGATTAAGCAGACTCCTTCGCCGGACATGACTCGGCGTTATTTTGCACTTGAGAGAAGTGCGTCTCTCCAGAGAAATTCGAGGACCACTTGTTGACGCGTGGTCCTGTTTATTTTTCTATTTTTAACGGAAAAAATCGCCATTGGCGTATAACGTAGAAAAAAAAATATAAATGTATTTAAAATTACGTGACATATATTTAATTACCATTTATTTATGTTCTAAAAGCGTTCAAATTCCCCAACGATGTATATTTTATATGAATAAATGTTTTATAAAAATAAATGTATGTACAAATATGAAAATATCTATTTATACCCTTATTATTAATGATTATTGTTGATAATTCAAATATAAGAGACTTTTGTAAGGATTTAAATAGAAGGCCCTTTAGAGGCGAATTGAATGAGCGTACTTGGCATGACGTGAATTTATAATTGTTAGTTAATGAATTTAGAAAAGATTCTGTATTTATTCATTGCAAAATAGTTCGGAACGGGTTGAGTGAATATTCATTTCAAAGGGCTTTTCATAAAGAACCGGAATATGTAAAAAGAATTATCAAATATGCAAAATTATGAGTTAATGAAACTAGAAGAATTGTTTAAGTTTTGTTTATAAAAATGGTTCGATAATAATGGAATGAGTATTCAAACGAAAGGGTTTTCATGAGGATTGAAAATGTGTTGTTGAGAAGCTTATAATTTTGTAATTTTGCGAGTTAATAAAATATTTAAAGTTAACAAAAATAATGTTTAATTAAAAATTATCTGAACATGGACGTATGACCACTTAAAATGAAGCCCTTAACATGAGCAACACGATTATGCAATAAAAATATTTTATCGAAAAATTCGGAAAAATAATTGAAATCTGATCCTTTTCGGGACTTTGACATTTGTTGTGGCGCGCGAGCACTACACGTGCGGTAGGTCGAGGCGCGCGTACGCTCAACAGCTGATCAGCTGTTCGCTTGTCGTAGATGTATATAGGGTGGCCCAAAAGTTATATTACGGGGTGTCCTAAAAGTGATAATTCGTTATAAATTTATTATTTTTTTCTTATTATGATAATTGTGTTGTGATTAAACAGGTTTACTTCTAGTTTATTCTCCGAATAATTTTGTCGGTTAAAATTTAAATATTTGAATCGGACGATTTTAGTGAATTTTGTATTTTCTTTTTATGTTTCAGAATTACGCAACAAGTCAGACACTCGGGAGATCCCAGGACGTAACACACCGATACGCCTGGGCGTGCTTTTGATAAAATATCAATGGACATTGTCGGTCCTCTCCCTGTAACTCGAAAAGGAAACTCGTTTATACTTACCATCCAAGATTTACTCACGAAATATTGTTTTGCCATTCCATTAATGCGGACAACTACCGTCGATATAGCAGAGGCCTTTGTCGATAAATTTATCTGCTCAGTTGGGGCCCCGAAGGCCATTTGACCGATCGAGGTCGTAACTTCTTGTCGAGTTTAATGAAATCTGTGGCGAAGAAATATCGTATCAAACTTTTTCAAACTACCGCCTTTCATCCTCAAAGTAACGGATCCATAGAAAGATCGCATCATGTCCTCGCCGAATATATCAAGCAATTTATCGATAAAAGAACTGATTGGGACGATTTATTGAGTATGTGCATGTTCTCTTATAATACGAGTCAACACGAGGGTACGAAGTTCACTCCTCACGAGTTAGTTTTTGGTCATTTGGCAAGGCTTCCATCTGGACATCAACACATCGAACCACAGCAAGATCCAACTTACACCGAATATCTCGAGGAATTATTCGATAGAATCGACACTCTTCAAGGCCGAGCGCGCGAAAATTTGATTGCCGCAAAGGAGAAATCGAAATATTATTACGATCGCAAAATTAACCCTCAGCATTTTAACGTTGGCGACGTAGTTCTGCTATTGAAAGAGCCGCAAAAAGGAAAATTTGGAGATCAATATTCTGAACCATGCGAAATAATTCAAATATTATCCGGCGGAAATTTAAAAATCCTTCATAAAGGAAAATCACGCATTGTACATGCGTATCATCTCGTTTTTCAGGCGAAGATGTTCTTCATTTTCCTCATCTTTGCCCTTTTCCGGGAGTCTGCATCTTTATTGGGATATGATTGTGCTGGACCACACCTCAATATTACCACAATCTCACTAAATAACGTCGGAGAATGCATCGCACCAGAGGATATACCCCAGTCAAAAGAAACTTACATTCAACTGCTTCAACTTTCCGACTTTTCTCGAACCGAAGTTTTCCAATGCCGAATCGAAATCGACCGAATTATTTACTATTGCGGGATGAGTTCTCACGTTTCCATAGTTCATAATGGTCGTCAAAATTACCTACACGAATTAGACGAGAGAGGATGCAAAAATCTCCAGGAAACCGGAATACTTACCTTGAGTCCCGCGAGTGTCATCGTAGGAGTTCGGAAAAACAGTACGACAAGCCGAGCAGTGACCTTGGGAGGCTCGATCGCAAGCAACGGAGCATGCAAGGGTACTCAATACAGCGACGCATTTGGTAGCTGGGACGGAGTCGTCATTCAAGCATCAGTAAAAATCCTCATCACGAATTATCTAGCAGACGTCAATCTAATTAACAACAAAGTCATGTTGCAATCTGGGACTCATTGTCCTTTATCTGACGGAACTTGTCTCGACGTAGAAGGGAACTCCGCTTTTTGGACTACCGAACCTACAGATTCTTGTCAGTTTAATCGTTACGACGTCTTGTTTGAAGGAATTGCGACCAAATATCAAAACCCCGACCCTTCAGCCCAAAATCCGGACGTATTCTCGTTGACAACTCATGAAACGACCTTCGCATTGGCAGCAAAATCTACGAAACAGCTGTGTGGATTCTCTCTCGTTCGAACCGAACATCCGAAATTATATATCTTGGAAACACAGAAAGGAAGGACATTCGCGGAAAAGAAACAAATCACCGTAAACAACTTGGATATTTTTTCATACATGAATTCGAAATTTATTTACGTGGAAAAACACATTCGCAAACAAATACAAAATCTATACAGAAATGTTGTCGTTCAAAGATGTAATTTAGAGAGACAAGTTATCCAAAATGCACTCAATTCAGCCTCGATGTTCCCTGAAAAATTTGCAAAAACAATCATGAAATCACACGGATATATGGCAGTAGTCCTTGGAGAAGTTGCACACGTCATCAAGTGCGTTCCCGTCGAATGTAGCATCCGTCGTACTCAGGAATGTTACAATGAATTACCAGTAACATATAGAAACGAATCCAGATTCTTATCGCCAATTTCAAAAATTTTACTAAAAACTGGAACCCAAATCGAATGTGATCCACTTCTTCCGGCACTATATAACATCGACAACAATTGGTACCGCTTTAGTCCTCAAGGAATCCTCGTAGCCGCTCCTCAGGAACTTCACCCCATATCCCAGCCAACCTGGAATTATAATCCAATCGGTAATCTCGCTACATCTGGAATCTATACAATGGAGGAAATCGATCAACTTCGAGATCGAATCATGTTTCCTGCCGAGAAAGCTGCTTTACTTAACTCAATTGCTCGTGGATCAGCCGGATATTCCGTTGCCAGTGGGTCCATCTCAATCCGGAATCTCCTCAATAGCAAGGAAATCGAACAAATCGCGGAAAATTCCATCAAGAAAATGTGGCATGGATTCGAAAGATTTGGAATCATCAGCGCTGGATTCTTCGCCATCGCGTTCATCTTTTCCCTAATAAAAGCAATAATCGACATTTTTATCCAAGGATATACCCTGCACTCACTTTATGGCTGGAGCTTCATGCTTATAGGAGCTTTATGGAATTCGATTACTCACCTATTAATTACCCGCCACTTCAAGAAAACTCCCGAGGAACCAGAAGAACCAAATCTCTACGAGGTCATGACACAACAACCCACCAAGCCATCTCCATCGAAAAGGAAACTTTCTGGCGTCGATCCAGTCCTTTTAAGTCGTCTTGACGCCGGTTCTCAGCCTTCATAAACTTCGGCTTCAAACTTCTCGGGGGAGGTGTTACGTCCTGGCATCTTCTCCTCGTGTCTGACTCGTTGAATAAATCTGAAACATAAAAATTTGAATTTTGTAAAAATCATTCCAATCAACTTCTGAATTTTATCTTTTAAAATTAATAATAGTAATAATTACAATCGAAATTCGTTAATCGGGTCACGGAAAACATGGGTAAATAAAAGAAACTCATTTTGAATTAACACGTATCATGTCATTTTTAGGTCACCCTGTATGTGGGGAAACCTGCAGAACAGCCGATCAGCTGTTGAGCGGACGCGCGCCTTGACCTACCGCACGTGCAGTGCTCGCGCGCCGGAACGAATGTCCAAGTCCCGAATAGGGTCAAATTTCATTATTTTTTCGGAATTCCAAACAAATTATTTTTATTGCATATTCTTGCTGCTCATGTCAAGGGCTTCATTTTAAGTGGTCACACGTCCATATTCGGATAATTTTTAATTAAACAATTTTTTTGTCAACTTCAAATATTTTATTTACACACAAATTACAAAATTGCAACTTTTTCGACAACACATTCTTAATCGTCATTAAAAACCCTTTTATCCGAATATTAATTTAATTATTATTAGACCATTTTTATAAATAAAACTTAAACTATCTTTCCAATTTCATTAACTTACAACTTTGCAATTCGATAAATCTTTTTACATATCTCGGTTCCTTATGAAAAACCCTTTCATTCAAAGCCTTAATCGACATGTTTATTCCATTTATTAGCCGAATAATTGACCCGCGGAAAACCGCGAAAAACCGCGGAACGCAACAAAATAATTTTTATTAACTCTAAAATCTCAAATATCGTTATGATTCATCTTGCAACATATATTTACCCGTTGACAACGATTTTTATACACAAATCATTAATAATAATCATTAATAATAAGGGAAACGATAGATATTTCTATGTATCCACATATATGTATCGTTATAAAATATTTATTCATGTAAAATATACATCAATGGGAATCTAAACGCTTTTAGAATATAAATAAATAGTAATTAAATAAATACTGCACAATTTCGAATAAATTTTACGCCAATGAAAATCATTTCCGTTAAAGTAAATCAGACCACCCGCCAACACGTGGGTCTTCGAATTTCACCAAAGAGACGCACTTCGTTCGAGTACCAAATAACGCCGAGTCATGTCCGGCGAAAAAGTCTGTTATTTCTCAGGGAGTCATAAATTTCGCTACAAATAAACTTTTCTTTCTGCTTCGTTCGCTGGGAAAAGTAACCCGAAACTTCTAACCGTCGTTGTCGCGACGGTACAGTCTGTCATGAATATTAGCCGCTAATTTGATCAATCTATGAAATTAATTATTCAAAATCTTCTCCAAATCATTAATAAATAAAACTTAACTTACTTTATGGATATAAACGAAGGGAATTACGATCCTCGCGCTTACCAGAGTCCGTACCTGCACAAACTCGTAGAAATAAACAGAAAATAATAAACACTATAAATAATTACAAAAGGATGTGCATCGATCCATCTTAGCCTGTAAAAGATAAATATATATATATTCATATAATAATTCGATGTTAAATCAATGGTTAACTAACTTTTAATTAATTAACCATCCATAAAATATAAAATATATAATTATATTTTGTTCTACCTCATTAGTCAATAGTAAGATTGTAAAATTAATGATTAATTAAGTTTATTAATTAGTCAATAATTCTTTACTTAAGAAAAAGGGGAAATTGTAATAGTATATAAGAATCATCAATGTATTGCGCGTGGTCAGCGAGGAACTTCCCCTATACCAAGGAACAACGTGTCAGCGACACACGCACACATCCCTCCAGCGCATCGTAGTGGGGCCTCCTATAAGAGTGGGGGACCGCACGAGGGACGTTAGTTCTCGAATCTCTCCCCGGCAAGCCAGTCGAACTCCGTCCGAGAGCGAGTACGGATACTCCCGCCGCGCTTCCGAAAATCGCCAAGTTTAACATCTTTAAATTAGTTCTCGATCCTCTCCACGGACAGCCAGTCGAACTCCGACCGAGAGCGAGTACGGATATTCCCGCAGCGCGTCCGAAAATCGACATTTACCATCTTTTCTAATTTTATATCAAGTTTCATTTTTTTGAGTTAAAAATCTAACTCCCGTTTCTATTGTATCGTGCAACGAATTCAAAGTTGTAAAAAAATATAAAAAGTGTTTAAAAGGTGATCAAAAAGTGTTTTCAACCATTTATTTCAAAGTAATCATCTTTAAATCGTATTTCGCATAATTACTAACTTAATCGCGATCAATTTTATTCCTTCGCTCATAAATTCCGAGAAGTTTTACCGTGAATTTTATTCATTCTCGCGAATTTGTGAAATTCATTTATTTAAAGTGTGAGTTCATGTGAGTACGAACAGCTGCTTTGTTTTTCTGCTCCGCTTTTCTGCCTGGATTTCTTCTGCTCTCTCTTGCCCGCGGGCATCTTGGTTGCAGGTATCTGGCACGCAACTTTTTGCCTTCCTGCTTGAGCTATTGGTTCCTGCGGGAGCTGGCATATTCATCCTGCTTTCCTGGAATAACCGGGTTGCTGCTTTCTAACCTCAAATTCTGCTTTTCACTCCTGGGCTGCACGTCGATCTTCCTCTTGGTGCTGCGCATGCGCGTGAGATCCTTCTCCAGTTCGGTGCGTATCGACCCTCGTCAACGCCCTCGCGGTGTCACATTTCTCTACATTCGTCGCGGTATGCCACTGGAGCATTGACCCTCGACGCCAGACCACTATCGATTATTGATCGCGCCTCTACCTTACCGACTGCTGGCCAACCAGCCCCCTACTCCGTTGACACCAGGTCCGCAACTGTCAACTGCAGGCTCTTTCTCAATGTCGAAAACCAGTGCAAAATCGTGCTTACTCTGTCGGAGCATCGGCCCCGTTCCGCCCGACGTCAAATGTACCGGCGCCTGCAATCGACGCTTTCATGCCAAATGCATCCATCGGAGCACTGGAGTGCCCCTTGAAGAGGTCTTGGAGGAAGCCGACTCCTACCTATGTACTATTTGCGCCGATTCATCCTGCGCCGACCCAAGCTCCCCCCTGGACGAGCCTGAAGAGCCTCCTGCTAATTCTGCTGAGTCTGACGTCAGCAATGCTGACCTCCTCAACGAGCTACGAGGGATGCGCGCAGAGCTGCGCTTGCTTAGGGCCGATTTCAATGCTAGGATCGAAAGCGTCGTCCGCAGGGTCGAGAATATTGGTCAAGCCTTGGACAACACTAACCTGCGAGTCGACTCCGTTGAGGCCCGCTGCTCTGACTTCAGCACTAGACTTGAGGAAGTTGAGTCCGCCCGTGTCTCCCAGCCTGCCTGCTCCCCCCTTGAGAGCACCACTCTCGTCAACTCGGTCTCGCATGAGCTCAGGGAGCGCGACAAGAGGGCAGCTAATATAATCATCTCCGGGATCGCCGAGCACGAGGACGGTTCTGACGGTGACTCTACTGCTGTGCGCGACCTTTTTACCGTGTTACAGCCGGACCTCGACGTCGGTCAGCTGGGCATTTCCCGATTAGGCAGGCGCGGTGGACCTAATGCTCAGCCTCGCTTGACTAAGGTTGTTTGCCCCTCTCGGGATATTGCCCTGCGGCTGAGGACCTCGGGCGGCCGCCTCAGGGGGAACTCCCTCTACAGGGATGTCTCCCTCAACCCTGATCGGACTCCTGCTCAATCCGCCGACTATTCTCGTGTCCGTGCTGAAATGGCCCAACGCCTCGCGGATGGAGAGCAAGGCCTTAGGATTGTTTACGACGGCGATGGACACCGCATCGTCCATCGCGCTCCCGCCTCCTCCCCTCACCGCGTTGAACCGAGACAGCCTCAGGCTCCGCCGCCCCAGACCTCGGCCGGAACAAAGGCTAAGTCATCCTCCTCCAAGCCCCTTAAGCTCCCTCCTGCCGCGGGCTCAGCCCTCGCCTCCGGCACACGTGCTTCACAGGGCAAGCAGCCTCTATCTCGGTCTTCCTCCACAGCGTCTGCCTCCTCTGCCCCATCATCCGCCGACTTGCCCAGAGTTGGGCCCGGCGCCAAAGCAGCGAAGCCCTCGGGGGCTACCAAGGGACCCTTATCGTCCTCGCGCAAGGACTGACTCGACGAGCGCACAGGCGTCGGGCCTCCTTGAGTCTGCCATGCCAACGCGCAGTCTCTGGTTGGGATCGGATCTCCGAACATCGCCTGGGCCTTGGGTGGCTCACCCTCAGCAACTGACGGCTTGACATCACCGGCTGCCTTTCTCCTGCCACACTGCACAGCTTTAAGGGCTAACTCAGTGGCTGGCTCCGTCACCGGGACCTGCTCAACCTGCCTGCACCCTATTTTCTCGTTCTTTTCTATTCTTACCGGGCATCCTCTACTCATTCTTCTACACAATCTCTTACACAACTTTCTACATCTGTTCCTCTCTGTATTCTCCGTGTCTCACTCACTTCTCTCTTTTCTTCTCTGTACTACTTTTTGGTCTGCGTGCATAAGGGCATAGTCCCAAGCGCACGATAATAAACATCATTATCATTATCATCATTAAAGAAGTTAACATCAATTTTATTTTATTGTTCAACATAAATTTCGAGAAGTCGTACCGTGAATTTTATTCATTCTCGCGAATTTGTGAAAATCAATAATTCAAAGAAATCTAACACCGATTTCATTAAAATTTCAACATCCGCGAAATTTAATTCAAAATTATCACGCATTCCTATTTAACGCGTTTTAATCTCGCGTAAATAAAAAGAAAAACAAGTTCATCAATTTCAAATAAATAATTTCTTTTGTTTATCTAAATATTATTAATTCGAGTTGCTCAAACGAATATTCCATACAAACTTATTCCTGTGGAAAATCCCATCTTTCCGTGCTTTTCCTCTTGCACGTTCCGACCATCCGTGTACCTGAACCCTTTTTTTATGACCTTGGTCTTTTCCCAGTTTTTCCTCGCCTTTTTTTTTCTGACCGTCCGTGCTGATTCTCAAGCACGCTGGTCACTTTCCTTTCATTTTTACCCCTTTTTGTGCGTGCTGATTCTCAAGCACTTCAAATTTTCCCCATTTTCCTTTTTTGCTCGCGGTCGCTCCGTGCTGATTCTCAAGCACGCCGAACCGAATCCCTCGTTCCTTTTTCCATCGTCCGTGCTAATTCTCAAGCACGACATTTCCCATTTCATTTAAAATTTCCTTTTCCATCCCACATTTACCGACCGTGCTGATTCTCAAGCACGTTGATTCCGAGTTACCCGATCTTTCCTATTCCGTCGACCGTGCTGATTCTTAAGCACGCCGATTCCACATTATCCAATCTTTCCTGCCCTATCGACCGTGCTGATTCGCAAGCACGTTGATCCCAGATTACCCGATCGTTCCTGCCTTATCGACCGTGCTGATTCTCAGGCACGCCGATTCCGAATTATCCGATCCTTCCTAATCCATCGATCGTGTTGATTCTCAAGCACGTCGATTCCAAGCACGTCGTCCCATCCATTTACTCTCGTTTTTACCCTCCGATCACAATATTTCCGTGCTGATTCTTAAGCACGTTAAATGAAATTCGTCTTCCCATCTTCATTTCCATTAATTGATTTTCCGTGCTATCAATCGAGCACGTTTATTCAAGTCCTTTATAAAACTAAAACCCGAGCAATTCTAATTAATAATATTAATATTTTTCACATCATGAAGAACATGCGCAATGCCTAGAAGACGTGCGGGCGCTAAATTCCAACTTCGCCGAGCCATCGCGCAGCAGTACCATAAACCGGGAGTGAAAAGAGGCAACAATAAGCCCATTTTGAAAACATTTATCGATAAATTCCTCTCTAACAATTTAACCGTTGGTGAAGCGGTTGAGGAAATCAAGAACAGTCTGCCGAAAGTTCAGATCATCTCGAACGTTCGTATTAAACAAACCATCTACATTGTGGATCCAAAAACCTCCTATCCTCTGCCTCGACTCGTTGGCACGACAGAAAACGTCCTTATCGAGGAACTCCAACGTGACGACACCTCAGAAGCTTCAACTTTATCTCGACCGGCTTCACCCAACAACATCGAGATCATCGAGTTGGATTAATTCTCCTCTCGTCAATTCAAATATAATCGTAAGTAAAACTCAAATAGTTTCTCTCACCCGGTAACGATCTCACTGACATAGGTTCCGGTCCTAGAAGGGAAAATCTCACTTTTCTAAATACGGGATCTAAAATAAATCTACACGTCGTTTCCCCGTGTATCGCGAATGAATAGATTGATTTCTCGGATTATCGACTGCCGGTTCTTTCTCTCGTTCGATAAAACCCTTCATTTATAATCTCGACCACCAATAAAATTGTGATCTTCTTTATCGATTATCGGCCCTCTCTTCACTACAGACGGCCTAGTTATAATCTACCTTACCGACATTCATTAAAACAGAACTGTCCTGCAGTTGGTCAAGTAATTTTCTCCTTTGCCGAGAGTAGATTCAAATCTCACTTACTAACGGTCGGTAAATCGGTAAATCAAGCAACAGCATCATCAACAGTAGATCCAATTCTTTATTTAATTTTTCCGTCGAGACTTTTACATCTTTTTCTATTTCAAATCATTTTTCCAGTCCATTCCGAGCGGTCGTTGACCTAGAAATCAAAACATTTATTTATTCGATTAATCATAATCCGGGAATTCAAACCCGCGACGTAACATGATCTTTGTGAGAATAAGCAGACTCCTTCGCCGGACATGACTCGGCGTTATTTTGCACTTGAGAGAAGTGCGTCTCTCCAGAGACATTCGAGGACCACTTGTTGACGCGTGGTCCTGTTTATTTTTCTATTTTTAACGGAAAAATCGCCATTGGCGTATAACGTAGAAAAAAAATATGAATGTATTTAAAATTACGTGACATATATTTAATTACCATTTATTTATGTTCTAAAAGCGTTCAAATTCCCCAACGATGTATATTTTATATGAATAAATGTTTTATAAAAATAAATGTATGTACAAATATGAAAATATCTATTTATACCCTTATTATTAATGATTATTGTTGATAATTCAAATATAAGACTTTTGTAAGGATTTAAATAGAAGGCCCTTAGAGGCGAATTGAATGAGCGTACTTGGCATGACGTGAATTTATAATTGTTAGTTAATGAATTTAGAAATGATTCTGTATTTATTTATTGCAAAATAGTTCGGAACGGGTTGAGTGAATATTCATTTCAAAGGCCTTTTCATAAAGAACCGGAATATGTAGAAAGAATTATCAAATATGCAAAATTATGAGTTAATGAAATTAGAAGAATTGTTTAAGTTTTGTTTATAAAAATGGTTCGATAATAATGGAATAAGTATTCAAACGAAAGGGTTTTCATGAGGATTGAAAATGTGTTGTTGAGAAGCTTATAATTTTGTAATTTTGCAAGTTAATAAAGTATTTAAAGTTAACAAAAATAATGTTTAATTAAAAATTGTCTGAACATGGACGTATGACGATTTGCGGAAAATTCATCTTAAACGATTCGTCTAAAACAATTCGACTAACGCAATTCGTCTAAAAAACAATTCGACTATTAGCAATTCGTCTAAAACAACTCGACTACAACAATTCGACTAAAACAATTTGACTAAAAACAATTATACTAATACTAATTCGTCTAAAACAATCCAGCTGATAAGAACTTTGCTAAAATTAATTCCACTAACATTAAGTTTTATACAAAAGTCAAGTGAAACACAAGTTTCTCTTTTGCTTACTCCGAAAGCTTTGTTCCGTTCAACTGTTTATAAGATTCCTATCATGTAGGTGTATCCACGATTTTTGAGATATCTAGCTGGAATTCATTATATGGACTAATCATCAGGTCGAAATAGACATGATCATCCTTCGTTCATTCTCCCTTCCTCCCTTCACCCTCCCTTTTATAAATCTCCGCTCTCTGCCGAACCCGGAGTCAACGAACGAGGACGTGGCGGATTGCTGACTCCATTTTTGTTTTGTTTTGTTTTTTTTTCGTTTTTTTTTGTTTTTTTTTTCGTTTTTTTTTTGTTTTGTTTTTTTTTCGTTTTTTTTGTTTTTTTGTTTTTTTTTTGTTTTTTTTTGTTTTGTTTTTTTTTTTCGTTTTTTTTCAGTTTTTAGGGTTTTTTAAAAACATTTTTTGTGTTGTTTTTTGGATGAATATTCTTTTATTATTATTTTCTTGAACGAACGATGGAGCTGATTTTAAAACAATCGACAAGCTGTTTTAAAAGATAAGTAAGAATAAAATTAAAAAAAAGAAAAATATGAAATGATGAAATAAATTCTTCATATCGACAGATTGTTAGCAATTGATTTGACGTATACAATTTTGTCTGTATACATCGGATCGTCATATTTTAACACGATGCTGCGGATTCGTTCATTCAGATCCCGATATTTTTTGGCTGGTGGCGGCTGAGATACTCCGCTGCGGATTGCTGCAACCGTTAATTCGGTTCGCGATTGCTCCACTTTCAGGCATCTGATAAGCTCCCAAAAACTGGGATGCTTTTGCCGAACCAACTCGTTGAAGCTACGATGCCAACCTTCCACGTTATTGTTCGTGCGCGGAAGGTTGGATCGGCATGCATCGAATTGATTCCAGAACTTTATTGGAAATTGAGGATCTCTTGCAATTCGTTTCCGGTCGTATCGTGCTACGAATTCCGTTTCAAACGAAAAAAGAAAGTCTTGAAGATCTTCGTCTTCACCGAAAACTTCGTCCGAAATCCGATTGAATATTTGCACGACTTCGTCGGCTTTCACGAATGCGAGGGCTGCTAGCAGTTTTATTTTTTGAGCAAATTCAACGTTTGTGTCGTACAACGTCTTGAAGTTGAAAGCAACAACTTTGCGGTAAAGTGCTTGGTTCACGTGGAAGTTGCAGAACCGAATTTTGACCTCTGGAAATACTGTAATTAAAGCTTTCACGACAGCTTGTTCCATGTCGAGCATGATTGTTTCCGGATTCAATTCTGACTCTGCCGCTTTCAGTTTTTCAAACATTTCCGTATAAACAGCAGAACTCCTTCCCGGTAACAACGCGTATATGAGGGGGACGACCTTTTCCCCGATAATAGCATGAATCGAATACAATTGACCAAACAACATTGAACAGGCACCAAAAGTTCCGTCCATTAGCCAATGTTTCGCTCCCGCCAGCAGCCTCAGATTTTCTTCGGTCCCGAATACAATCATCCGATCGTCGACAGCGCCTTTGTCGTAAATCACGAAGTTGTGTTTTTTTTCGGTTACACTGTAAGCCGGAGGAAGCTCAATTTCTTTTCGAGTTTTTGGATTACCATGATTTTCCAAAGTCGCACTTCTAACGTTTCTGATCGTCCTCTTCAATGAGCTGCTTGACGGCAACTGGGCAGCCACGCTGTCGTGGATGCCAGCCGATGCAGAAGCTATGAGGACATGTGGACTCTCGGAAGTTGTCAGAGCCGCGTTTCTCAACTCATTTTTTACTTTGACTGCTTCAACCATTGCAGCATCTCCACCATGATTATGATCGGTTTCTTTTTGTATTTCATTGTTTGATGTCGTTATGATCCGAGCCGAGCAATGTTTTTTGTTGTGTTTGTCGCTGTAAATACATTTCCAATACGTGTTACCATTTCTTTCGTTCACTCCGTTATTGTAGAAAAGGAACCCGTTCCGCAATAACTGTTTTTTCCCTTTCTCACTCAATACAAATTGAAGATCCATCGTTTCGTATCTTCAGAACACGCAGAAAGAATTCTCACCTACGACTCAGATTGTCAAAAGTACGTCGATATTTTCTTTGTCGCATACATCCAATTGTGCCGAATTTATATTATGTGTCAAGTCAAATATATAGTCAATAATCGCCAAAATATTATAAGATGAAAAACGAAATAAAGACCGAACCAATGGAAACCAACGGAACGGATGCGATCAATTCACGAGGAAACGATGGAGGCGAAAAAAGAAGCGACAAATTCGTAAGTCCACCACCTAATCCCAATATTCTCTATCAATTGTTCGACATCGACTTGTGAGCCGAGCAGTGAAATGAATACGTGATGAACAGAGACTTACCCGGGATACGTAACTTTAAATGAACTCCGATTCCTCTTAATACGCGATCAACGATCGATTCGTTCTGACGAAAGTTTGTTCAAATAGTACGCATCGACGCGGTGAATGTACGATTTTATTTTTGCTACGATCAAAGATGTATCTATAAAACGTTTTTCTTCGTTCTCTGCAGAAAACCGTTGTAGATCTAGGGATGGTATATTGCAAGAAAAAATTTCACACGATACCGAATCCACCGTCTCGAACGTTCCAAACGTCGTAAGTTGGGTGGGTAGAGAGCACGTCGGATGGTGTGTGGGACATAGCGTGGTGGGTGCGGGGCATCTCGGATGGTGTGTGGGACGTGATAGGGTGGGCGCGGGGCATCTCGGATGGTGGGTGGGACAGTGGGGTGGGTGCGGTGCACCTAGGATGGTGTGTGGGACAGTGGGGTGGGTGCGGTGCACCTCGGATGGTGTGTGGGATAGTGGGTGGGTGCGGTGCATCTCGGATGGTGTGTGGGACAGTGAGGTGGGTGCGGTGCACCTCAGATGGTGTGTGGGACAGTGGGGTGGGTGCGGTGCACCTCGGATGGTGTGTGGGACAGTGGGGTGGGTGCGGTACACCTCGGATGGTGTGTGGGACAGTGGGGTGGGTGCGGTACACCTCGGATGGTGGGTGGGACAGTGGCGTGGGTGCGGTACACCTCGGATGGTGTGTGGGACAGTGAGGTGGGTGCGGTACACCTCGGATGGTGTGTGGGACAGTGGGGTGGGTGCGGTACACCTCGGATGGTGTGTGGGACAGTGGGGTGGGTGCGGTACACCTCGGATGGTGTGTGGGACAGTGGGGTGGGTGCGGTGCACCTCGGTCGGTGTGTGGGACAGTGGGGTGGGTGCGGTGCACCTCGGATGGTGTGTGGGACAGTGGGGTGGGTGCGGTGCACCTCGGATGGTGTGTGGGACAGTGGGGTGGGTGCGGTACACCTCGGATGGTGTGTGGGACAGTGGGGTGGGTGCGGTGCACCTCGGTCGGTGTGTGGGTCAGTGGGGTGGGTGCGGTGCACCTCGGATGGTGTGTGGGACAGTGGGGTGGGTGCGGTGCACCTCGGATGGTGTGTGGGACAGTGGGGTGGGTGCAGTGCACCTCGGATGGTGTGTGAGATAGTGGGGTGGGTGCGGTGCACCTCGGATGGTGGTGAGAAATAGGGCTTTTCGGAACTGCACCCCATAATAATTATACACCGTTCCAGGAATCGACAAATAAGTAGAAGACAGAAGAATCACAAGAGGTCGCAAATTTTCAACAAGATCGATGAAAACTGCAGAGTTGCGAGACTGAAGTATAATGGGAAATGAGCAATGTTTCTAGTCGATTTGTTTTTAGTTGAACTGTTTTAGTCGAATTGTTTTTAGTCGAATTGTTTTAGACGAATCGTTACTAGTCGAATTGTTTTTAGTCGAATAGTTTTTTAGACGAATTGTTTTAGTCGAATAGATTTAGACGAATTGTTTTAGTCGAATTTTCCGTAGACGCGTATGACCACTTAAAATGAAGCCCTTGACATGAGCAACACGATTATGCAATAAAAATATTTTATCGAAAAATTCGGAAAAATAATTGAAATCTGATCCTTTTCGGGACTTTGACATTTGTTGTGGCGCGCGAGCACTACACGTGCGGTAGGTCGAGGCGCGCGTACGCTCAACAGCTGATCAGCTGTTCGCTCGTCGTAGATGTATATAGGGTGGCCCAAAAGTTATATTACGGGGTGTCCTAAAAGTGATAATTCGTTATAAATTTATTATTTTTTTTTCTTATTATGATAATTATGTTGTGATTAAACAGTTTTACTTCTAGTTTATTCTCCGAATAATTTTGTCGGTTAAAATTTATATATTCGAATAGAACGATTTTAGTGAATTTTGTGTTTTCTTTTTATGTTTCAGAATTACGCAACAAGTCAGACACTCGGGAGATCCCAGGACGTAACATGATAATTCTTTTTACATATTCCGGTTCTTTATGAAAAGCCCTTTGAAATGAATATCCACTCAACCCGTTCCGAACTATTTTGCAATAAATAAATACAGAATCATTTCTAAATTCATTAACTAACAATTACAAAATCATGTCATGCCAAGTACGCTCATTCAATTCGCCTCTAAAGGGCCTTCTATTTAAATCCTTACAAAAGTCTTTTATATTTGAATTATCAACAATAATCATTAATAATAAGGGTATAAATAGATATTTCCATATTTACACACACATTTATTGTTATAAAACATTTATTCATATAAAATATACATCGTTGGGGAATTTAAACGCTTTTAGAACATAAATAAATGGTAATTAAATATATGTTACGTAATTTTAAATACATTTATATTTTTTCTACGT
>JAYDYC010000032.1:0-200050 GCA_037043255.1 Diadegma fenestrale | reverse complement strand
GCGGTGGTGACCATTAGTCTGTCCACGACGAGCGAGCGAAGCAGATGTGCTCATCCTTACTCTGTATATCAAAAGTGTGCTAAAATAAATCTAAGAGTCTTTTATTTTCTCCTTCACGGTCTGATTCTCCTTTTCTTACATGAACCTGCTCCAATACACACCATTCGTGAGAGAGAGAGAGACATCCTATCCGCACACTCACACACTCACATTTCCTCCATCCTCTTACAATTTCCATACTTACATCTTTGCACTCCTCGCCCGACCTACCGTTTCCGCTGCACTTTTTTTCTACTCCCTCCCTTTCTACCTACTCTCCATTCTTCAATATCCTACTTCTACCTTCAACTCCTACTCTCTTCCACTCCCCTCCCTTCTACCCTCTCCTCTACTTCAATCATACAAAGCAGTAATCCTAGCCAAAAATCCCCCCCCCGGGGAAAAAAGCTTGGACAAGTTTGCATTTTGCTTGGTGACCTCCGTTTCCTTTGCAGTTGCCCTGAAAAATCTGACAGAAGCGAGAACCCCTCCCTATGCCAAAAAAATTGGATGCACTACAGAAAAACGATAAAAAATATCTCGCCTACTTATAACCTTGACCACTCTCGAGCTGAAAATGATGAAGACCCTTTCAGAAGAATACAATGAAGAATACACTTCCAAAAAAATTTTCCTGAAAATTCAGAAAAACCCTACATGAACACAAAAACTGGTCATACAATAATTGTGTAAAAATTGATCATTATTACGTTACAGGTTCACTAAAATTTTTTATATCGATAAGAATCGGACAAGTTTTCCCTTGAGGTCTTGTCAAGAATCAACTAACCAATCCGTTTCATTAATAATAACCATTATTAATACATAATCATTTGTCTGTTGAATTATTACTTGAACTTAGAAAACGAAAATAGTCGAATGTTTCATTTACGTACAGGATTAAAATTTGCAGACATCAATAATAGGACAAGTGTCTTCAACTCCCTAACTCACGAAACGAAAATAGTCCTGAGACTCACGAAACGAAGAAAATAGTCCAAAACGTTTCATTAACGTACAGGATTAAAATTTTACAATATCAATAATGGGACAAGTATGTTTCATACTAAGCTCACGGAACGAAAATAGTCGAACGTTTCATTTACGGTACAGGATTACAAATTTACAAATATCAATACCTGGGACAAGTGTTTCATCCTTAAGAACTTACTGAACAGATAACACTTCAACGTTTCATTTACGTACAGGATTAAAATTTTACAATATCTCGATACTCGGACAAGTGTTTCATCCTGAACTTTTTACCGAACGAAAACACTCAAGAACGTTTCATTGAGCGTACAGGACTAAAATTGACAATATCAATACTCGGACAAGTGTTTCATTACTAAGCTTACGAAATGGAAATAAAGTGTCGAAACATTTTCCCCATTTACGTACAGAATTAAAATTTGCAATACCATAGTGATCCATACGCTCAATGGCTGATGCCTCACCTTGTAGCACGGGATCATTAAAAATCTTTTTGGTTTGTTTCTAAATACGTTTGTACGACAGGTTTTAACGCGAGGCCCCCAATACTGCTTGATGGGTTAGGGACTAGATTTGTTAAACAGTCACCCACCGTACGTTAGAGCGTATTGCGCACAGAGTACTTGTCCGGCCACATAACTTTTTATGCAAATTCCTCATTCCCAGAAAAAATCAGGGATCACTTGCACAACCTACTCAGTTTTTTTTCCATTTCCCTGGGTACTATTTTCCATTTTCATTTTCCAGAATCTTAGGAAAATGCAGCTAAAAAAAATTTGTTTTCAGGAGGAGTGACCCCAAGAAAGTTTCGTTCAGCCGGAACGTTTACCCCTCGGCAACGTTTTTGCGATATATCAAGAGCGTCAGTGAATATTATGTAGTTTTTGCTGCGATGCTTGAATGAATTATCCATTTCTGCGACAGAGTAAAAAATGATGTACTTTGGAGTTTAGCGGCAGCGTCTTAACGCCAAGTATTAAAAAGAAAAGTTTCGATTCGACAAGGCAAATTGCCGCGTGTCTATATACTCGAGATTGAGTCTTTTTTCCTTACGTTTCAAACTTAACTACTATATACTTAAACTACTATATATAGACACTATATATTGATCCTTCGAACCAGAAAGTGAACTTTCTCAGAGATGAATTTATTGCCTACCGGACCCCGCTATTGAGGCCAAAGTTGTTATGTCCACAACGGGGTAAAGCCGTTTCACCATTTGTATCGTGAAATAAACGTTCCGAAGAAGAACAGCGGAATAATATTTTTAACAAATTTTGACGGTACGAACCTTTTTCAGCAGTGAATATGACTTGTCATCTACCTTCGTCTATAATTCTTACAATTACTGTATCTTATTGTCCTTTGTGGCTGTGCAAAACGTAGTCGATCCACACCGAATTCAGAAAATGCCATGAGATTCAATTCTGTAAAGCGTGATGAGTGCTCGGATTTAGATTCTCCCCAAGCGTCATCAAGAAAACTTGGTTTTTCCAGAAAGGTTCATAAGTGAACATAGAATCCAATGACTAGCAATGAATATCTTGGTTCCGTGAATAAGTATCAGCAAATTGATGAACCAAATCAAGAACCAGACCTTTTTTCTAGACATGACTAAAAAGTTGAGCAGCAAGCTGCAGAAACCTGTTTATTCCCCCATCATTAAAAATAAATTTTTGCTGTCAGTGCTCATTCATAATTAAACTTTGTTAGTTAGAAAAGTAAACGTATTAATAACTGTAAAGAATTGTAATGAAGAGTAATACTGATCTCATATTAATCAAGAAGGTGAGGATCATTCCAATTGCTAACAAGTTATCGTGCACTTGTCAACAGGACTACAGACAAACAACAGTTTTATAATTTGATTTTTTCTGGAATGAGGAATTTGCATAAAAAGTTATGGGCCGGACAAGTACTCTGTGCGCATACGCTCAACGTACGGTGGTGACTGTTTAACAAATCGTTACCCATCAAGCAGTATTGGGGGCCTCGCGTTAAAACCTGTCGTACAATGTATAAACACCAAAAAGATTTTTAATGATCCCGTGTACAGGTGAGGCATCAGCCATTGAGCGTATGGATCACTATGGTATTGCAAATTTTAATTCTGTACGTAAATGAAATGTTGACTATTTCCATTTCGTAAGTTAGTAATGAAACACTTGTCCGAGTATTGATATTGTCAATTTTAGTCCTGTACGTCAATGAAACGTTGAGTGTTTTCGTTCGGTAAGTTAGGATGAAACACTTGTCCGAGTATTGATATTGTAAATTTTAATCCTGTACGTAAATGAAACGTTGAGTGTTATCGTTCAGTAAGTTAGGATGAAACACTTGTCCCAGTATTGATATTGTAAATTTTAATCCTGTACGTAAATGAAACGTTGACTATTTTCGTTCCGTGAGTTAGTATGAAACACTTGTCCCATTATTGATATTGTAAATTTTAATCCTGTACGTTAATGAAACGTTGACTATTTTCGTTTCGTGAGTTAGGACTATTTTCGTTTCGTGAGTTAGGATGAAACACTTGTCCTATTATTGATGTTGCAAATTTTAATCCTGTACGTAAATGAAACATTGACTATTTTCGTTTTCTAAGTTAGTAATAATTCAACAACAAATGATTATGTATTAATAATGGTTATTATTAATGAAACGGATTGGTTAGTTGATTCTAAGACCTCAAGGGAAAACTTGTCCTCTTATCGATATAAAAAATTTTAGTGCTGAACGTAAATGATCAATTTTTACACAATTATTGTATGACCAGTTTTTGTGTTCATGTAGGGTTTTTTGAATTTTCAGGAAAATTTTTTTGGAGTTATTCTTCATTGTATTCTTTGAAGGGTCTTCATTTTTCAGTCGAGAGTGGTCAAGGTTATGTAGGCGAGATATTTTTTATCGTTTTTCTGAGAGTGCATCCAATTTTTTTGGCATAGGGAGGGGTTCTCACTTTTCTGTAGATTTTTCAGGGAACTGCAAAGGAAACGGAGGTCACCAACAAATGTACTTGTCCAAGCTTTTTTCCCCGGGGGGGGATTTTTGGCTAGGATATCACTTCTTTTTTCCGATTGAAAGTCTCAATTTTTTCATTCGGAAGTGGTCGAGGTTTTCCAGGCGAGACATTTTTTATCGTTTTTCCGGGAGGGCATCAACTTTTTTTGGTAGAGGGAGAGGTTCTTACTTTACTGTAGATTTTTCTGAGAAATGCAATGGAAACGGAGGTTACCAACAAATGGACTTGTCCAGGCTTTTTTCCCCGTGAGGGGATTTTTGGCTAGGATATCACTCCTTTTTTCTGACTTCTCCGTAACCGAGATTTTGTCATGATTACATGGGCCTTCGTGAATCAATTTGCATGGGTTGATTGGTTCATTTTTCCGACCCACCCATATGTGATCCAAAAAGGGGATACGTCACTTGAGCAAGATCGTTCCACCCGTAGCCCTGTGGTGGATTTCTCTTAAACTACAAATCGAGCGACGTGTTAAGGCCGTTCCCTTACGGCATCAATCTACGTCCGTACTCGTTTAAGTTGTTTTCCCCCGGGACAGGTATTTGTTTCTCGCTTCGTAATGAAAATTATGTCCAGAAACGTGAGTGGATTAGAAATTTCCTCGAAGCTATAAATAGTATATATTTTTCTCTTCAAGCTATGAATCTACAGCACAACCGAAATACATCTCGGATTATGAAAAATAAAAAATAAAATCCAATGTTTAGAGGAGCCTCAGAATTGCAACTTCCCGTAAAAGCAATAGAATGCCTGGAAACTGTTATATATCATCATTGGCTCATGACTTTCGTAGAGTTTCTCCCCTTCGAAATTGGGTTCTTTCTATTCACTAACTACACGTAACTTTCTTTGTATGTTGTAGAACAAAGGATGAATGATGTTTTATTTGATAATTTCTCTTCAAGCTATCGATCTACAGCACAACCGATATACAGCCCGGATTCTGAAAAAAAAATGAAAATAATTCAATGTTTTGAGGAGCCTCAGAAATACAACTTTCCGTAAAAGCAAGAGAATGCCTGGAAAGTGTCATATGTCATCATTGGCTCATGACTTTCGTCGAGATTCTCCCCCTTGAAATTGGGTTCCTTCTTATTTACTAACTAAACGTAACTCCTTTTTTATGTTGCCGAACAATGGATAAATGATTTTTTGTTTGATTCTATTTTACTTGCATTACATTCATTTATGACTTCCGAAGCGGGGTGTAGCAGTGTTTTATATCGAAATGTTGAGATATTACTGCGATAAGAAAAACATATAGGCATTTTTTGCATTAACGGGCCAGGTCTTTTTTTCAGTTTTAGTATCATCAACTTGTATCCAAGCCGAACGGCCCTGTCGTATCATACACGTGTAGTGGCCAGTGTCGATATTTTCTCCATCATGAAATATAGCACTTATTACTTTGTATGTCTGGCCACACAGTTGAATCTTTGAGCTTGGTACAGCCTTAATTTTGCATTGCTTTTTAATTCGCTTTCCTGTTTTGGAATTAACAGATGATAATGTTAACTGAATTACCAGTACTTTTTGTACAGCAGTCAACGAAAGTTGAACATCTCTCTTCATAGCGGGACAATTATTGCAAGGTGAATCTGCTGTTTTCCATTTTCCTAAATTGCTATCGATAAGTTGTTGGAGTGTCAACGTTTTTCCCGATCCTGAAACGTCCATTAAACAGACATTTCTACGCTCAATCGGAAAGATATTCGTATAGCCGCAGGCTTTGCAATACGCCTTCCTTGAGAGTTGAAATTCAACCAGAGTTTTAATGGACGGTACCACTTGACACACGGCATTGAAAAAGTAGGATGCATCTTGAGAAATGGGTTGAACGAATGTCTGACCAATGTATTTTCGAACTGATTGCAACTCCAAAGGCGGGCTGTCTCTCATTTTATAAATTTTTAATAAAGCGACCAGGGGTTGACAATCCATCATATTTTGAAGCAAGATTACCATCGCTTCGCAATTGAAAATACATTGAATGACGGTATTAGCATAGCAAGATGTTCCGTCACCATTGAGGAATCCGGTAATAGTCTTGTTTTGCCGATTAAGAGTCTTGGCGTCCATCATTTGCACATCGGTCACGCCTTTAGGCACAGCCCAAAGGATATCGCGCATTTTGTTTCCACGAGTATCCGTCGTCATAATGTTTTCAAGGTCAGGCCGATATAAATTTCTTAAGCGATTATACTCGGCAATACATAAAGGATTAGCATGGATCGAGTGTGGATCGAAATTAATCAAATGTAACCCATCAAGGGACGTGACTCGTGACAGGGCTACATAAATTTGGCCACAACTGAATACTGAATTACCACACTCAATAATAGCGTGTTTCAGACTCAATCCCTGACTTTTGTGTATTGTAATACCGTAGCTAAGAGATAAGGGAAATTGTTTGCGGACCACATAGACACCGTCAATGACTTGAAATTTGATGCTTACACGCTCTATATCATATTCTTTGCCATTAGCTAGAACAATCGTGACTTTTTCTATGATAGTTTTGTCTAACGATTCGGAAATTGCAACTATCCGGCCAATTGTTCCATTTACAAGACCTACCGTAACATCGATATTTCGTCGAAGCATAACTTTAGCACCAATTTTGACAGTGATTACTCTAGCAAGTCCAGCAGTTAAACTTGCATCATCCTCCCAGCGGTGTAAAATTTTCGTGATTCTAGTTTTGAGTGATGGTTTGTCGATAATATCTTCGGCTATCAAGTCAATTGTTTTCGCTGGAATCAAATCTAGCATGGCCTCATTAAGGACATCACACATTCGATTGACCGGCATTAAGCAGACTGCATCACTGGGTAAAGAATTGATATAATTGCACAACTCCCCGATTCTGTCACATATATTTGAAGATTCCAATTTGATTCTTCTTGTCTCTAACATCTGCACACTATCATTATCTATGCGGCCTAAGCGGATTTTCGAGAGCATTTCTCTATATGACAAATCATTTTTCTGACGCATGTTTATTGACAATTCGTCATACTTGAATAAATTACGCCATAGATCGGTGCTACCCAGCGACCCGATTAATTTGTTAACCTTCTCTTTGGAAAGTTTCATGAATACTGGTTCTTCGCGAACGGGTGGTAATTGCAATAAGTCACCGAAAACTATGATATGTTTTTTTCCAAACCAACCATCATCAACGTCAGCAGTGTTGAAAATTTCAGTAAGCCGTAAATGAATGTAAGTCAGAGTTACATTTGAGACCATGGATATTTCGTCGATAATGATGAGATCAACGTTTTTTAAAGCTTCTCTAATTACTTGTAAAGCAGCATCCGACAATTCCCTGTATTTCGGCGTCCCATTATGTTCAACGGGCAGTTGAAACAATCTGTGCACAGTAAATCCGTTCACGTTGAATGCAGCTATTCCGGTGGGTGCGGTTACAGCTGCATCTTTACCTTTTTCTTGCTGAAGCCAGTTAAGTAGGGCCTTTATTAAGAAACTTTTACCCGTTCCACCTTCGCCACTCACAAACAATCGTAACCTTTCATCTGAATTGATTGTTTCAGTGCACGAGTCGAAGATACGTTTCTGGTCTACATTCAATTGTTCGAGTATTTCTTTGAGATTAAGGTCTTTCTGAGCTTCATTGGCACCCAAATTGGCAAACTCTTTCATTGCTTCACCAGCTTCAATAGGATCACAGCCATGTGGAACGTTGTCTGGATCAGGATGATCCTCTTCGTCCTTTTTCATTTCATCCATTTTCTGCTCGATCAACTCTTTCACTTCTTTTGTGTTTCTCCTAATTTCCGAAGAGCGCTCATGATATGCAACGGCCATTGGCAATGCGTCCTGTACCGAACAATACGAAGCGGTATATGTTTCCTCACCATTTTTGAGTTCAGTTATGGTCCGCCATGGTTGAAATAACACCAGTAAGGAGTAAAAGTATTTCTCCGGATTTATAACGGGATCATGTTGGTAATGGTTGATGAGATAGCCGCGCTGGCGTTTCCGCAGAAACGAACCAGGTCTCAGTTTGTAAAACTCAACGTTGTCCCGTTGAGGCATGGTTTTTACAACATCATACCACTTTGCATAGTCATAGAGACATAGCGTGTCCAACTCGCCAGGTCTTTTCGGATAACTTTCCATCAAGCCATCATAGAATATATCGGTCGATTCTGCGTCCATAGCCTCAACTACTCGTCGGGGCTTGACCCGCCTAGTTCTGACAATATTAACATCAACCCACCTTATGACGGTTTCTGGATCCGTTTCGAACAAAGGATAGCCTAACAACGTGTCTGCTGCTTCAAGCACACCACATTCTCGACTATTCAATGCCCGCAATCCAAAATTCCAAAGCCTACTGGCTACAGATTTAGTACTGTTAATTTGATCGAAAGTCTCTCCGACATGGGTTTTTTCCGATTTTGCAATGTACTTGGTGATATATGCAGCCAATGCAGCTTTATCTTCCCCTATGAATGAAATATCCATATTACCCTCCCACGCAATTAATACAGCAGGGTTGTAATTATTTATGTTGACTTCCTCAAGACTACGAGGATTGTCATACAATTGGCATTTCGATTTCAAGTTCCGCCTTCCGGCAATGGATGTTTGAACATCTCTGATGATCCATTCGTTGGATACCGGTCTTGGAAATGAAAAGCGACAAACTTTACGACTACCACCTTTACCTTTCGGTCCTACCGATTTACTGCGCATGCAGTACGAATTGTGATGGTGACTCTGATGTGTCGTCACACGGCGGTACAACAGGGGCGAAACTTTTGCATTCGGTATTCTGGAAGTCACGTATGTTTTGATGAAGTCAGCCACTTCTTCTTTAGAGTTTTTTCCAAGAATCGGTGAATCCTCAATCCATATAAGACAATGAAAATGCTGGATACCTCTTCCCTGATACTCCCTTCGGATAACATAATGTGTTACTTTTCCAATAGGATTGTCATTAGACTTTAGAAATTCGAACATGGACTGGAACTCGTTATTAATGAATATTGAAGCTGATATAGGATCAGCTGCGATGAGTTCGCTCACCGATTTCTTATTTTCAAGCGAGGGGTTCAACTCTTGTAAGAATTGAGACAATCTGTCCCAATGCCACTCGCTCGGACTTAATGTGAGAAACCATGTTGGTGGTCCATAATTGCGAATCATGCACTTCAGATTACTCCGTGGTATATGCCAGTACTGTTCGGTATTTCGAAGTTTTGCAAATATTGTAGACAAATTTCCTTCGAGCTCTCCTTTCATCAAATGCGCTAGGTAAGAAGCAGATGTGTACCGAACGTTTCCATCGCTAACATTAAGTTTATGATAAATACCACTTTGTAATTGCCGAATATTGAGTGCATTCAAAAGGAAGAACAAATATTGTTGATTCAACCGAAATTGACTGTTTCTTGACAGAATTCGCAATTTGGCGTATTCAAAGGCTGAAAGACGCACCGGTCTTTCTTGGTGTTCTCCATTACAACCATCCGGATATACGATGGGGAAACACAGCAAATCGAGAAGTTTATACCGATTATCCAATACTTCATCGAGAACTTTCAACATCTGGTAGAGTTCTGTTGCAGTTTTGTTTTCTTTAGAAGCGCCCATTCGAATAATGGTGTACTGATCATAAAAACTATCAGAGGGTGTCATTTGTGTCAATAGAGCTCCTCGACGTCCGTCTATTTGCTTACTTGGAACTGCTGTCTGCATCTTTTTATCACTATCCTGGATAACAACATCGGTATTTTGTTTGTTTTCTTCATGATGTTCCTCAAGGACGATATCTGGATCGTCAACATCATCATCACTCGGACAGTCTTCGGGTATTTGAAATTCAACCTCGCCTAGATTTGTGTCCAGCAAGTCCGACCATCGTTCGGGTAATTGAATGTTGCTATAAAGAGGGTTATTTTTCCTTAACCATAAAAGAGCATTATATACTTTTTTTATGTCAACTATAGATTCCCAAACCTTTTTACTCTTTGTGGGAACACCGCGTACTAGTATATACAATTCATGATCCAAGTTTATTGGACTTGTCGAGGGGCAAATTTTTTCCAATGTTTTTTCAAGAGGTAGAGGTAAGTGAAAAGCTCGCCCCTGAGCATTACTGTACATTTTTCGGAAAGGCATATTTTTTTTTTGAACTGTACCCATTCTCACTACTGTTTGAAAAGCCCTAGCTCTTTGAATCAAAATTTTTTCATATTCATTCAAGTCTTTAAGAGGAGTAGGCACTGCACATACGTGTAAATTATTGAGAATACACGTCGGAGGTAGACTTCCAGAGCGGAATTTAGTTAAACAATACTGGCAGATGTAATCCGAATCACAATCTTTATTTTTTTCAATGAAGAGTTTCAAATCATTCCAAATCTGTGCAGTCGGTAAGACACGAATATTATCAAGTTTCCTGACGTCTGTCAAGCGCCACAGCTTTTGACACGACAGGCATGGGAAACGTGGCAGATTCGAAGCTTTTTTATGAAACGCTTGAAAGGCGTGCTTATATTTGCGAAGTATAGCATCCTCGTCTAATAGTATCTCATCACTACTTTGGGAATGAGTCGCATTTTCCTTCGCTTCGATTGCAAATTGTTGCAATTTTTCTACGTCGGTCGTATTTAAAGCACAATCAATCTTCATAACGTATTGAAGCAACGCTGATATCCGATAAAATAATCGTTTTATCAATCTGACTTGCGGGAAATGCGGTGCCAGAAATTCTAAAGACAATAACAATGATTCGCATAGGAGAGGCTGGATATAGCATGCTTGGCTGTGGCCCAGCCTACTTTTAGGTTGATTTACCGTACATTTTTGAATTTTAGGCAACACTGTTTTTAACCTGCACATGGAGATATTGCGCATGATAATGATAAACTTTTTAAACTTATTTAAAACCGTATCGTCTGGAATTCTGCAATGCTCGGAACAGTCCCATACCTTCTTTCTACTGTGAACTTTTTTAGCCGCAATTAACGGCATGACGTTTGTTGCCTTGCCTTCGAGATTTATTACGATAGGCTCTGTGATGGTTGAATAACGCACGTAAGCGGTTTCTTTATAATAAGGTTCGGATGAAGCTGTATGTTTCCTGATAGATCCGCATAAAGCAACTATTCTACTATTTTTATCATAATCCGATACGGCAGATTCAAGCGTTGAACAGAGGTCAGCTTTCTGTTTTAAACTTTGCAACGCTTTTCTGAGTGCAAAAATTTTTTTACCTCTTAAGGTTAAACACCATTTAATTATTCGCTCGGCTTCAAAAATAGATTCATCTACCGAATGTCCACGCAATTTTTTCAGCAATTTTCTTACATATTCTCCTTTAGAATTAGTCATTTTTACGCTATCATGTCTCTCACGAAACCGGTTATATTTACCGAATAATGATTTGGCTTTCTGTATCTTCAGTTTTATATTATCAAGCTGCCGAGATTTTCCCGTATCCGTCTTATTCTTGTTTACATACGAATGGACAGTAGTTCGAGCAAGAAGTTTTAAGCGTTTTGGACAATTATCAACTGCCACATCGTTAGGAATTGAAATTTTCCGTTTCCTGCATTGAGCCAACGGAAAACCGTTTTTGATCATGGTTTTTTTAATGGGAATTATATTCCTACGCTTTTTACCACCGTTGTCGACGGCGTTCTGGTTAAATTCAAGAGGAGTGCTGTTTTTGATGCAATATGTTGGAAGTTTTCGACACTGTCGAACCGCAGCATCGATCGAATTTGAATTTTTATGCCTCTTCATCTCGCTAGAATCGCTGATCAATGGCAGAGCTGTGTTTTTCCTGACTGTAATTACGAAAGGTTTTTCATCACCCGTTTCATGAAAGCACCCCTGGTTTTCTTTATTTTCAAGCGCGATTGTGATCTTTTCTTGTTTCATTTCATCATACGCAATAACGTCATTGGTCTCTGCAAAGGTCACGATTTTGGGCAGGATAGGTTTCCCCTCGTTAGAGGACGGTCCTTGAATTTGCGCCACGGTCGGAATTTCTTTATTTTCAAGCGCGATTGTGATCTTCTCTTGTTTTATTTCATCATACGCAATAACGTCATTGGTATTAGCAAAAGTCACGATTTTGGGCAGGATAGGTTTCCCCTCGTTAGAGCATGGTCCTTGAGTTTTTGCCACGGTCTGAAGTTTGAAATTGATTGAATTTTCTGGCACTTTCGGTTGGAGAATGCCAAAAGGCAGTGAACTATGATTAAGGGATACTATTTCCTCCTGTACATTCCGTGGAGTAGATTGTCTACAATTGTCCTCTGCGGGCGAACCATTGAGTTTACAAGGAAGTTGGTTTTCGGCTGTAACAGTCTGCTCTCGTTTCATTGCATTACGGTTCACACAATTACGAGATGGGGCTGTGATCACGCCTTGATCATGTTGGTGTCTTTGTAGGCGAAATCTCCTTCTCGATGTTTTTTGTCTTCGATTTTTTAACTGCTGTAATGAGCATATTTTTATGGAATCTCCTGCGTGAGCTATCCGTGGAAAATGACTGATTATCCCCGTGTCAAATATTTCCAACAAATGTTGTCGCATATTTTTCACATCATACTGTATCGTTTCCGGCTTTATACCAAAAAAAAGCGATATTGCAAAAGCAATTGCAAAAACGCCGCAATCACTCGAATTCGGTTGATTCGTCACGACTGGGAATTTAACAGCACGCTGATCAAACGGGTATGTCGGAAACAGACGTTGTAGATACAACTTGTGGTGTGGATGCAGCTTTTTTAGGTTGAGAGAATCAAGTATGAAAAGAGAGTGGGTGTCGTAATAAGCACACACCCAATGCCCTCCTCTATTGTTGATTCCTTCGGAACTATGCAAAATTTGAATAAACTTGCGATCAGCTCTCTCTGCAGTAATATTATGGGGTAATTGAATCTTCCACGTTTCTTGCATCACAAATTCAGATTCGGAATGTTCTGCCAAGAGCCGACCAAAAGTGTCGATGTGATCTCCAGTGAGCCACTCGCCTTTAGCAATGATGTTTCGATCTTCGGAACTTAATTTGCACGTAGTCATCTTTGTAGTGAAACAAGAACTAATCGACTATAGCGCACGTAGCAGCTTTCTGTAAGCGCACGAAGCAGCTTTTTTGAGCGCACGAAGCAGCTTTTTTTGAGCGCACGAAGCAGCTTTTTTTGAACGCACGAAGCAGCTTTTTTCAAGCGTACGAAGCAGCTTTTTTCAAGCGCACGAAGCAGCTTTTTTCAAGCGCACGAAGCAGCTTTTTGAAGCGCACGATGCAGCTGATAAAAAATAAGTTGAAGAAAAGGAAAAGGAGAAGAGTCGTGAGGAATGAAGAAAAAAAAGATCCCTCCGCGACCAGGAACGAGAAAAACCTGCGCAAACAAGAAAGAAAGCGAATTAGAAATTGCCGGAAAGAAGATTGGCAATTTCCCGTCAAGGAGAACGAAGTCATAAGATATTTATTAATTACAAAACTGTAATAGTTTACTTTTTTCATGATTACCAATTCTGTTCATGGTTAAATGAAAATAAGGGCACGCCCTTATTTTTGCAATATTCAGCCCATAAATGGACGAGAGAAATCTTTTAATAAATTAAACTTATGACTTCCATGGCATAAATGATTATTATGGCAGATTTTGATGAGGATTAAACCAAATAAATCAATAAAAGCTAAGACACGAGATGAAGTTGTACCCATCTGAGTAAATGGAAACGAAGTTTCATGAGAAATTAAATTCTGTGGAATTTATATGCAGAACGCTGTTTTTATGAGTAATATGTTTGTTTCCAAAATGAATTATAAGATAAAAAAAAGGTAATATTGAAAGAATAGAGCATTTTATGTAATCAATTTTCAATTCGAAGGCGCGGGTAGAAAGGATCTATACTTATAAGAAGTTCGCTTAAAACTGTTATAAGACATTGCTGATAAGGCATTGCTGATATTTTGTGAAATAAAATTGGATAAGGAATGGCAATATTAGATAAAGGCGTTGACTCGTTCTTTACCATTTTTATAAAGTACAAAGGCCAAAAATGAACACGAAAAAAATTCTCAACATTTCCAGAGGAAATATTTTTTTCCACATATTTCTTTTGAATAAAATCAAATAAAACTTTCGACATGCAAATAGAAAGATAAAAATAAGAAATTGAATTCTCTACACCTGTTATGAGCAACGATATAATGATAATAAGTGATATTTTGGAAGATAAAATCGGGTTGAAGGCCGCAAGACTAGGTCAATTATTGATTAAAAAACGAGTCTTCCCTCGCGATGTTGTCTAGAGAAATTGGAAGGAGATGATACTGCATATTTCCCTAATACTATTCCCTAAAGATTCTGTAGGAGGTTCTTTTAGGAATGTCCGGAAGGATTTTTGGATCTCCTGAAGAATGAGTTTCCGTCGGATCTTTTGATCAGATTGAGCCCAGAAAAATGTCTCTATCTGAATTTTTCATTGAGATATGATTTTTAGCTCATGAGCATGATTTTTGTTTGGAAATGACGATTTTTGGACAATTTTCAAACGAAAATCGCTCTTCTCCGAGTAAAAATCGCATAAATTATGCATTATTTTCCAGCCACTCAGTTTGATGCGCTGAAAAGAAGAGAAAACACGCGCCAAAGTCTCAATTTATCGCGGGAATGCAATTTTCAACTTTGGATCACGAGTTGGAAAAAATCAGAGTTTTAACATGAATTTGTTGCCAAGAATTTTTCTGCTTGGCTCGATGAGAATGGACTGCTGATTTTTTCCCTTCAAATATACTCCGTGGAGCTCAATTAGAGCCCAGAGTCATGTCTCTATCTCGATTTTTCATCGAGATATGATTTTTTGCTCACGAGCATGATTTTTGCTTGAAAATGTTGATTTTTCGACAATTTTCAAACGAAAATCGCTCTTCTCCGAGTAAAAATCGCATAAATTATGCATTTTTTTCCAGCCACTCAGTTTGATGCGCTGAAAAGAAAAGAAAACACGCGCCAAAGTCTCAATTTATAGCGGGAATGCAATTTTCAACTTTGGATCACGAGTTAGAAAAAATCAGAGTTTAATCATGAATTTGTTGCCAAGAATTTTTCTGCTTGGCTCTATCCGAATGAGATGCTGATTTTTTCCCTTCAAATATACTCTGGGGAGCTCAATTTAAGCCCAGAGTCGTGTCTCTGTCTCGATTTTTCATCGAGATATGATTTTTTGCTCACGAGCATGATTTTTGCTTGAAAATGTCAATTTTTCGGCAATTTTCAAACGAAAATCGCTCTTCCCCGAGTAAAAATCGTACAAATTATGACTTTTTTTCCAGCTACTCAGTTTGATACGCTGAAAAGAAGAGAAAACACGCGCCAAAGTCTCAGTTTGCCGCGGGAATGCAATTTTCCATTTTTGACCACGAGTTGGAAAAAATCAGAGTTTCAACGTGAATTTGTTGCCAAGAATTTTTATTCTTGGCTCCATCCGAACGAGATGCTGATTTTTTTCCTTCAAATATACTCTGTGGAGCTCAATTTAAGCCCAGAGTCATGTCTCTATCTCGATTTTTCATCGAGATATGATTTTTTGCTCACGAGCATGATTTTTGCTTGAAAATGACGATTTTTCGACAATTTTCAAACGAAAATCGCTCTTCTCCGAGTAAAAATCGCATAAAATATGAATTTTTTTCCAGCCACACTGTTCGATACGCTGAAAAGAAGAGAAAACACGCGCCAAAGTCTCAGTTTACCGCGGGAATGCAATTTTCCATTTTTGACCACGAGTTGGAAAAAATCAGAGTTTCAACATGAATTTGTTGCCAAGAATTTTTATTCTTGGCTCTATCCGAATGAGATGCTGATTTTTTCCCTTCAAAAATACTCTGGGGAGCTCAATTTAAGCCCAGAGTCGTGTCTCTGTCTCGATTTTTCATCGAGATATGATTTTTTGCTCACGAGCATGATTTTTGCTTGAAAATGTCAATTTTTCGGCAATTTTCAAACGAAAATCGCTCTTCCCCGAGTAAAAATCGTACAAATTATGACTTTTTTTCCAGCTACTCAGTTTGATAAGCTGAAAAGAAGAGAAAACACGCGCCAAAGTCTCAGTTTACCGCGGGAATGCAATTTTCCATTTTTGACCACGAGTTGGAAAAAATCAGAGTTTCAACGTGAATTTGTTGCCAAGAATTTTTATTCTTGGCTCCATCCGAATGAGATGCTGATTTTTTTCCTTCAAATATACTCTGTGGAGCTCAATTTAAGCCCAGAGTCATGTCTCTATCTCGATTTTTCATCGAGATATGATTTTTTGCTCACGAGCATGATTTTTGCTTGAAAATGTCGATTTTTCGACGATTTTCAAACGAAAATCGCTCTTCTCCGAGTAAAAATCGCATAAAATATGAATTTTTTTCCAGCCACACTGTTCGATACGCTGAAAAGAAGAGAAAACACGAGCCAAAGTCTCAGTTTACCGCGGGAATGCAATTTTCCATTTTTGACCACGAGTTGGAAAAAATCAGAGTTTCAACGTGAATTTGTTGCCAAGAATTTTTATTCTTGGCTCCATCCGAATGAGATGCTGATTTTTTTCCTTCAAATATACTCTGTGGAGCTCAATTTAAGCCCAGAGTCATGTCTCTATCTCGATTTTTCATCGAGATATGATTTTTTGCTCACGAGCATGATTTTTGCTTGAAAATGACGATTTTTCGACAATTTTCAAACGAAAATCGCTCTTCTCCGAGTAAAAATCGCATAAAATATGAATTTTTTTTCAGCCACACTGTTCGATACGCTGAAAAGAAGAGAAAACACGAGCCAAAGTCCCAGTTTACCGCGGGAATGCAATTTTCCATTTTTGACCACGAGTTGGAAAAAATCAGAGTTTCAACATGAATTTGTTGCCAAGAATTTTTATTCTTGGCTCCATCCGAATGAGATGCTGATTTTTTTCCTCCAAATATACTTTGTGGAGCTCAATTTAAGCCCAGAGTCATGTCTCTATCTCGATTTTTCATCGAGATATGATTTTTTGCTCACGAGCATGATTTTTGCTTGAAAATGTCGATTTTTCGACAATTTTCAAACGAAAATCGCTCTTCTCCGAGTAAAAATCGCATAAAATATGAATTTTTTTCCAGCCACACTGTTCGATACGCTGAAAAGAAGAAAAAACACGAGCCAAAGTCTCAGTTTACCGCGGGAATGCAATTTTCCATTTTTGACCACGAGTTGGAAAAAATCAGAGTTTCAACGTGAATTTGTTGCCAAGAATTTTTATTCTTGGCTCCATCCGAATGAGATGCTGATTTTTTTCCTTCAAATATACTCTGTGGAGCTCAATTTAAGCCCAGAGTCATGTCTCTATCTCGATTTTTCATCGAGATATGATTTTTTGCTCACGAGCATGATTTTTGCTTGAAAATGTCGATTTTTCGACAATTTTCAAACGAAAATCGCTCTTCTCCGAGTAAAAATCGCATAAATAATGCATTTTTTTCCAGCCACTCAGTTTGATGCGCTGAAAAGAAGAGAAAACACGCGCCAAAGTCTCAATTTATCGCGGGAATGCAATTTTCAACTTTGGATCACGAGTTGGAAAAAATCAGAGTTTTAACATGAATTTGTTGCCAAGAATTTATCTGCTTGGCTCGATGAGAATGGACTGCTGATTTTTTTCCTTCAAATATACTCCGTGGAGCTCAATTTAAGCCCAGAGTCATGTCTCTATCTCGATTTTTCATCGAGATATGATTTTTTGCTCACGAGCATGATTTTTGCTTGAAAATGACGATTTTTCGACAATTTTCAAACGAAAATCGCTCTTCCCCGAGTAAAAATCGTACAAATTATGACTTTTTTTCCAGCTACTCAGTTTGATACGCTGAAAAGAAGAGAAAACACGCGCCAAAGTCTCAGTTTACCGCGGGAATGCAATTTTCCATTTTTGACCACGAGTTGGAAAAAATCAGAGTTTCAACGTGAATTTGTTGCCAAGAATTTTTATTCTTGGCTCTATCCGAATGAGATGCTGATTTTTTTCCTTCAAATATACTCTGTGGAGCTCAATTTAAGCCCAGAGTCATGTCTCTATCTCGATTTTTCATCGAGATATGATTTTTTGCTCACGAGCATGATTTTTGCTTGAAAATGACGATTTTTCGACAATTTTCAAACGAAAATCGCTCTTCTCCGAGTAAAAATCGCATAAATTATGCATTTTTTTCCAGCCACACTGTTCGATACGCTGAAAAGAAGAGAAAACACGCGCCAAAGTCTCAGTTTACCGCGGGAATGCAATTTTCCATTTTTGACCAGGAGTTGGAAAAAATCAGAGTTTCAACATGAATTTGTTGCCAAGAATTTTTATTCTTGGCTCCATCCGAATGAGATGCTGATTTTTTTCCTTCAAATATACTCTGTGGAGCTCAATTTAAGCCCAGAGTCATGTCTCTATCTCGATTTTTCATCGAGATATGATTTTTTGCTCACGAGCATGATTTTTGCTTGAAAATGACGATTTTTCGACAATTTTCAAACGAAAATCGCTCTTCTCCGAGTAAAAATCGCATAAAATATGAATTTTTTTCCAGCCACACTGTTCGATACGCTGAAAAGAAGAAAAAACACGAGCCAAAGTCTCAGTTTACCGCGGGAATGCAATTTTCCATTTTTGACCACGAGTTGGAAAAAATCAGAGTTTCAACGTGAATTTGTTGCCAAGAATTTTCATTCTTGGCTCCATCCGAATGAGATGCTGATTTTTTTCCTTCAAATATACTCTGTGGAGCTCAATTTAAGCCCAGAGTCATGTCTCTATCTCGATTTTTCATCGAGATATGATTTTTTGCTCACGAGCATGATTTTTGCTTGAAAATGACGATTTTTCGACAATTTTCAAACGAAAATCGCTCTTCTCCGAGTAAAAATCGCATAAAATATGAATTTTTTTTCAGCCACACTGTTCGATACGCTGAAAAGAAGAGAAAACACGAGCCAAAGTCCCAGTTTACCGCGGGAATGCAATTTTCCATTTTTGACCACGAGTTGGAAAAAATCAGAGTTTCAACATGAATTTGTTGCCAAGAATTTTTATTCTTGGCTCCATCCGAATGAGATGCTGATTTTTTTCCTCCAAATATACTTTGTGGAGCTCAATTTAAGCCCAGAGTCATGTCTCTATCTCGATTTTTCATCGAGATATGATTTTTTGCTCACGAGCATGATTTTTGCTTGAAAATGTCGATTTTTCGACAATTTTCAAACGAAAATCGCTCTTCTCCGAGTAAAAATCGCATAAAATATGAATTTTTTTCCAGCCACACTGTTCGATACGCTGAAAAGAAGAAAAAACACGAGCCAAAGTCTCAGTTTACCGCGGGAATGCAATTTTCCATTTTTGACCACGAGTTGGAAAAAATCAGAGTTTCAACGTGAATTTGTTGCCAAGAATTTTTATTCTTGGCTCCATCCGAATGAGATGCTGATTTTTTTCCTTCAAATATACTCTGTGGAGCTCAATTTAAGCCCAGAGTCATGTCTCTATCTCGATTTTTCATCGAGATATGATTTTTTGCTCACGAGCATGATTTTTGCTTGAAAATGACGATTTTTCGACAATTTTCAAACGAAAATCGCTCTTCTCCGAGTAAAAATCGCATAAAATATGAATTTTTTTCCAGCCACACTGTTCGATACGCTGAAAAGAAGAAAAAACACGAGCCAAAGTCTCAGTTTACCGCGGGAATGCAATTTTCCATTTTTGACCACGAGTTGGAAAAAATCAGAGTTTCAACGTGAATTTGTTGCCAAGAATTTTTATTCTTGGCTCCATCCGAATGAGATGCTGATTTTTTTCCTTCAAATATACTCTGTGGAGCTCAATTTAAGCCCAGAGTCATGTCTCTATCTCGATTTTTCATCGAGATATGATTTTTTGCTCACGAGCATGATTTTTGCTTGAAAATGTCGATTTTTCGACAATTTTCAAACGAAAATCGCTCTTCTCCGAGTAAAAATCGCATAAAATATGAATTTTTTTCCAGCCACACTGTTCGATACGCTGAAAAGAAGAGAAAACACGAGCCAAAGTCTCAGTTTACCGCGGGAATGCACTTTTCCATTTTTGACCACGAGTTGGAAAAAATCAGAGTTTCAACATGAATTTGTTGCCAAGAATTTTTATTCTTAGCTCCATCCGAATGAGATGCTGATTTTTTTCCTTCAAATATACTCTGGGGAGCTCAATTTAAGCCCAGAGTCGTGTCTCTGTCTCGATTTTTCATCGAGATATGATTTTTTGCTCACGAGCATGATTTTTGCTTGAAAATGTCAATTTTTCGGCAATTTTCAAACGAAAATCGCTCTTCCCCGAGTAAAAATCGTACAAATTATGACTTTTTTTCCAGCTACTCAGTTTGATATGCTGCAAAGAAGAGAAAACACGCGCCAAAGTCTCAGTTTACCGCGGGAATGCAATTTTCCATTTTTGACCACGAGTTGGAAAAAATCAGAGTTTCAACGTGAATTTGTTGCCAAGAATTTTTATTCTTGGCTCCATCCGAATGAGATGCTGATTTTTTTCCTTCAAATATACTCTGTGGAGCTCAATTTAAGCCCAGAGTCATGTCTCTATCTCGATTTTTCATCGAGATATGATTTTTTGCTCACGAGCATGATTTTTGCTTGAAAATGACGATTTTTCGACAATTTTCAAACGAAAATCGCTCTTCCCCGAGTAAAAATCGTACAAATTATGACTTTTTTTCCAGCTACTCAGTTTGATACGCTGAAAAGAAGAGAAAACACGCGCCAAAGTCTCAGTTTACCGCGGGAATGCAATTTTCCATTTTTGACCACGAGTTGGAAAAAATCAGAGTTTCAACGTGAATTTGTTGCCAAGAATTTTTATTCTTGGCTCCATCCGAATGAGATGCTGATTTTTTTCCTTCAAATATACTCTGTGGAGCTCAATTTAAGCCCAGAGTCATGTCTCTATCTCGATTTTTCATCGAGATATGATTTTTTGCTCACGAGCATGATTTTTGCTTGAAAATGTCGATTTTTCGACAATTTTCAAACGAAAATCGCTCTTCTCCGAGTAAAAATCGTACAAATTATGACTTTTTTTCCAGCTACTCAGTTTGATACGCTGAAAAGAAGAGAAAACACGCGCCAAAGTCTCAGTTTACCGCGGGAATGCAATTTTCCATTTTTGACCACGAGTTGGAAAAAATCAGAGTTTCAACGTGAATTTCTTGCCAAGAATTTTTATTCTTGGCTCCATCCGAATGAGATGCTGATTTTTTTCCTGCAAATATACTCTGTGGAGCTCAATTTAAGCCCAGAGTCATGTCTCTATCTCGATTTTTCATCGAGATATGATTTTTTGCTCACGAGCATGATTTTTGCTTGAAAATGTCGATTTTTCGACAATTTTCAAACGAAAATCGCTCTTCTCCGAGTAAAAATCGCATAAAATATGAATTTTTTTCCAGCCACACTGTTCGATACGCTGAAAAGAAGAGAAAACACGCGCCAAAGTCTCAATTTAACGCGGGAATGCACTTTTCCATTTTTGACCACGAGTTGGAAAAAATCAGAGTTTCAACATGAATTTGTTGCCAAGAATTTTCATTCTTGGCTCCATCCGAATGAGATGCTGATTTTTTTCCTTCAAATATACTCTGTGGAGCTCAATTTAAGCCCAGAAACATGCCATTATCTCGACTTCCCGCCGAGATATGATTTTTGGCTCATTTCCACGATTTTCGCTGAAAAATGACGAGTTTTCGTCATTTTTAAGCGGAAAATCGATCGTCTCCAAGCAAGGCACGTAAAATCATGATTTTTTTTTCGTCGACATAACTTCTTTACCTGAAATCAAGTGTAAACTTGGCTAGCATCTTCATTTCTTGCCGGAATACCACTTTCGGTTTTTCACCTCGAGCTTTGAAAAAAACCATGTCATTACAAGAATTGGACGCAGAGAATTCATTGTCTTTGGTTAGTTGGAGCACGATGCTAATTCAGAGAAAACATTTTTGATAATGCACTCCGGAAGACCTTGACATTCTGAGGCAGCCCAATATATTCTATATTCTATATGAAGTGAACTATCCAGCGGAGACGGTCACTCCATTTTTGGAGCGAATGAAAGAGAAAAGTGCACTTATGATTTCGCTTATGCTTTGATTGTTCAGAAAACAGGTGTAGAAAATGAGATCTCCTATAAATTCGACTTTTCTATTTATACGCTTAGAATATTATTTTTCATATTTAAAGTGATGACAGGTTCAACGGAGGGAAAATATTTGTTGAAAAATGCACTCCGAAAGACCTTCATGTTTTGACGCAGCGCAGTATATTTTCTCTGAAGTGAGTTTCTATTCATACGCTTAGAATATTATTATTCTTATTTGAAGTGATGACAGGTTCAACGGAGTGAAAATATTTGTTGGAAAATGCACTCCGAAAGACCTTCATGTTTTGACGCAGCGCAGTATATTTTCTCTGAAGTGAGTTTCTATTCATACGCTTAGAATATTATTATTCTTATTTGAAGTGATGACAGGTTCAACGGAGGGAAAATATTTGTTGGAAAATGCACTCCGAAAGACCTTCATGTTTTGACGCAGCGCAGTATATTTTCTCTGAAGTGAACAATATTCAACGGAGACAGTCACTCTATTCTTGAAGTGACTCAGAGGGAAAGTGTACATTCAGTTTCATTGATTGCTTTGATTTTCCAGACAACGAAATCCAGATTTGATCCAGACAACGAAATGGGATTTTCTACAAATTCGACTTTTGTATTTACATGCTCAGAATATCAATGTTCTAATTTGAAGTAAGGACAGGTCCAACGGAGGGAAAAGATCTGAAAATGTACTCCAATAGTCCTGCTGAATGTTTTGACGCAGTATTCTATATGAAGTGAATAATATTCAGCGGAGACAGGCACTGGACTTTTAAAGTGAACGAAAGCGAAAGTGCACACTTGGTTTTGCTGATCACTTTGGTTTTTTAGACAACAGTCGTAGAAATTGGACTTCCTTCAAATTTAACATTTCCATTTAACGCTTAGAATTTTATTATATTCTAATTTGAAAGGATATGACAGTTTCAACGAGGGGAAAATATTTGAAAGGCATGCTGAAAGACCTTGATGTTTCGACGCAGCCCAGTTGAATATTTCTTCGAATAAAGTCATTTGGAAACCGATCGTAGTAACCAAATGTGATTATATTATAAAATAAAAAATTACTTACGAATTGCGGACAATGATTTCCACGTATTGCCGCGACGACCAAGACGAAGATAAAACGATTCTGAGATTACGACGAGACGATATTATTGTCTTATAATCGAAATTCCACTCAATTAATGTATCATCTCGTCACTTATCCACTTGAACAATCACTGAATGTATGTTACTTAGTTTCACTAATTTTTTTATCTTATTTTACAATACCCGCACGCAATATCTGATGATGATTAATAATGTTATTCGGTATATTAACAAAAGTGTTCTCACAGCAAAGATATTTCATATTTAAATGCTTCATGGAGAAAGAAGAGGCGCCATGAGTAGTATTCTTTTATCATGTCAGTTCGGATTTCCCCCGATAGGTGAACGTATTTTTTGAATATCGACGGGAAAGCCAAAATTCCAATCGTTTCAACATATGGTAACAATAATTACCATAATTATCTCCCGATCAGAAATTATCTCAGAACATCCGAGCTGTAAAAGGAATGATTTTTCATCATAAGCGAATAATACAGATGATGGAACATGGGTTCTGAGAATAATGAGGAACATTCAAATAGAGTGAAAAATGAAGATTTAAGAAGGAGGTCTTTATTTTCCGCCACCACGTATTACTGCTGCAATCTAGCGACAACACACGTGCTTACCAAGAGCAGTGCCATCTCGCGCGCAAGAAAAAAAGTTAGCTCAGCAATATGAGGGAAAAACTCATTTCCGTCCAAAATGTCGTTGGACGAAGAGATTTCGTTATTAATATTCAAATTATTAATTATCAATATAAATATTTCACAAAACGTATGAAAAATGAGGAAATTTAATGATAATACAATATTTGGTTTAAATTGTATACATTATATTTATTAAATTGTATACATTAACAAAAAATATTACCAACCAACAATACCAAGAGAAACCGAGAGGTATTATCATTTTTTTAATTCAAAAGACATTATTAAATACATGACGAGAGACATTATTTACTTTAAATTAAATATTATTATTTAAATTTATTATCATCCTTAAATTATTATTATGTATTTGATTTTTTTTCATTCAAAATAATTTCAAATTAAATTAACCAGACGTGTTGTGCAACCTCGTTAAATTTAAATTAAATATTATTATTTAAATTTATTATCATCCTTAAATTATTATTATGTATTTGATTTTTTTTCATTCAAAATAATTTCAAATTAAATTAACCAGACGTGTTGTGCAACCTCGTTAAATAAATCAATGAAAAATTATTTAATTCAAGTTGAATCTTGATATATTTTTGCATTCAAAACGGCAAAGTGATTTGTAACGATTTTCTAACGAAACAAGCAAGGAAAAAACAAACAGTCTTCTCGTAATTCATATTCTGCTTCCAATATTTCCCGGTAGGTGGCTGTGTTTCAAAAATGATCAAGCCGCTCATTCTCTTGGTACATGCGTTTCATAATTCTTATTTCCGTTCGTTGTTACATACACCAGAAATGTTTTATTTATATTATTTATGTTGTTGTCGGAGTTTTTTCTATTTATTCGATAATAACCGAATGCGCGTTTAGTGAGCGGAAAATGTTAATAATTCCGTGTACAGACGCGAGTTCACAGACATTGGCGATAGTGCTGCCACCTGCACGCACAGACCATTCCGGAAGGACCCCGCCAAAATCATTCGATCGAGTGACGGCTGAAGAAGCAACACGTGAGTGTTATTTATTATTGTTCCTCTCGTCCCATTGTCTTTTCATGGCACGATTTTATCGTTTTTAGTATTAATACGTTTCTCTTACAACTTTTAAATTTTCATCTCGTTGTTGCGTTTTCAATATTAATTTTGATTTATGTTTCAGAAACGAAAAGAAGATAATATGGCTGGGCAAGGTCAGCAGCAGGTGATGATAGTTGATCGGCCCGCGGCCGCAGACGGCGATAATGCTGAAGCTGGACCGGTAGCTGCTGATGGCCCAGCGCCAATAAATGCGCCCCAGCAGCCTTCACCGCCTCTACCACCTGCAGGGGGTCACCTCGAAGGACAACCGCCACCAGAAATTCGAAACAACCGTAAGTAAATAAAACACGGAAGTATTAATAAAAACGTTTTCAATTTTCTAAATAGTGGAAAGTCCAACACTGTGAGACTCAATTCCAACTCTGCGCAGTGGGAAATACGTAGCCCTGTGCCAAGCATGGTGCAACGCAGTGCCCACTGCGCAGAGTTGGCATTGAGTAGCACAGTGTTGGACTTTCTACTATTTGAAAAATTAATATGCTTTTGGAATAGTATGAAACACTGTGAGACTCAATTCCAACTCTGCGCAGTGGGTAATACGTAGCCCTGTGCCAAGCATGGTGCAACGCAGTGCTCACTGCGCAGAGTTGGCATTGAGTCGCACAGTGTTGGACTTTCTACTATTTGAAAAATTAATATGCTTTTGGAATAGTATGAAACACTGTGAGACTCAATTCCAACTCTGCGCAGTGGGTAATACGTAGCCCTGTGCCAAGTATGGTGCAACGCAGTGCCCACTGCGCAGAGTTGGCATTGAGTCGCACAGTGTTGGACTTTCTACTATTTGAAAAATTAATATGCTTTTGGAATAGTATGAAACCGAGCACCGCATGACTCAATGCAAATGATGTGCGTAGCGAAAACTGTGTTACACCGTACCTGGCACAGAGCTACGCAGTGCCCACTGCGCAGAGTTGGCATTGAGTCGCACCATGTTCGACTTCCCACTATTCCAAAAGGCCAAAAGGATTAATAATTAAAAAAACATCGAATTTGTTACAGATAGAGGTACGAGAGCTGGTTGGCGGATCCAACAGGAGAAAAAAATCGATTTCCTGGCACGGCTGCAGGAACGGACAGCAGAAATTGTAGGGTGGAAAGCCCGTCGTCGGGTGAAAAATTGGCGTGGTCGCGGTGGCCGACGTGAACACAATGGTGGACGAGGTAAAAAACATACGCTCTTTTTCATTTAATTAATTCAATTGAATAAATTAGTTCATTTAATAAATTAGAATTCATGAATATAATTTTTTTGTTACAGGAGCTGCATAAAGGGTCACAACACAACATGCAACATAAAAGTTTTTCATATATATAAAAATAATAAACAAAACATTTATATAAATAAAACAAATTAATTTTTGAAAAATTATAATATTGTTATCGTTGCAAAAAATAAACAATTAAACAATTAAACTTTAAAAAAATCTTTATTTTTCTTTGCAATATTTATCAGCGTATCAGCGTATATATTCCTTCAGAAATTTTTCAGAGTCCTTTCAAACCGCTGTAAAAGCCTCGGCATTGACGGTCTAATTGTTGGCGGTCTGCTGCTGTATCAATCGCACGTTTATCAGCGAGAGATCGAGCATTTTGCGTTGATATTTTTTATGGAATGGAATACCAAAGTGGCTGATTGTGTCTTGAACACGATTGTGGCATTGCCATCGCCCATGTGTATGCTCTACAACACAAATAAACCCAAAAATCGTAAAATTATATATTTATCTTATTGTTAGTTTCCTCATCTCATTTTCACATTCCGTCATTATTTTATAAATGAAGAAATTTCCAATCAGTGCAGTGATAATGAAGCGTGAGTCAAGCACATGCCGATGAGCTTTTTATCCATTTTTCTAACTACGAGAAAACAATTTATTCGCTACAGAGTCCTGCAATTAGCGAATCATCGTTTTCTAATTAGCATGAACGATAAAAATGAAAAGCTCGTTAAATGAAAGATAATTAATACGTTAATGCCAAGCACTTGTGTCTGTCGCTCGTTTGAAAAATAAAATTCCTCGCAATCGCTGCTGTCGATGCTAACGACTTGAAATATTTTTAAAAACAGAAAACTACGTCAACGGCAATTGAGTTTTTTTCTTCTTTTATATTCTTTTATAAAAAATTAAAAAAGTACGTGAGTCCGGAGCTTTGAAGCTAAATTCGTTGGTTCGTTTGTAAAATTCTCTCGTCACCATGACAAATTGATCGCGCTCGGGTCTGAAAAGTAAACGAATTTGGGAAATGAAGAAAAAAGAGTGAAAAATATGAAGAAACCACAACCGTATTTCCTATATGCATTTGGCAGACGCAAAAGTTGGGTCAGAGAATGAAAAAAAATGATGTAGCGAAAAAAAGGAAAAAATAGTGACGAAAAATGCAGACAGTTATGATAAAAATTTATTTTTTAAGTTGGATTCGTGCGATTCATCTTCATGTAAATATTGTCACCTCTAGTGTGCCAATTCCTTGGCACATTCTTCGTATCTGCGACTCCGAAGTGCTGTCAGCGAGGTTTTCGATCCTGACGGTGTTGATTCTTGTCTCGGAAGCGCGTTTCAACGCGACGCCTGATTTTTGCAGGACAACTCGTTGGTTGAGAGGATTTACGAGTTTAGGAGCGCGCAAACCTCCCGCCACCGCCGCGTCTTGCACGATCGTCCTGTTCGCGTTGACGACCATTTTCTTGCCATTTTCTGCTGGCACTTTCTTCACAACCCCTCCCCCTACGCTTTGCCCTGCTTTTTGGACAGTCCGCCCGACAGTTCGTCCTCTCTGAAGGTTCGACACGACCTACTGCACCGAAGTTGCAATTTTTTGCACACCGGCAAGAGGCTTTTGGATAACGACGCGACGAGAGCCCACCGGAAGTTGCCCTGGCAAAGGCTCTGCGCGCTCGTTCGCTTCGACACTCCCTGCTGATGCTTTCAACTCTGTCTCTTCTTTATCGAGCAACATCTTTGACGTTTCTACCGTTTGAACGGCCTTGACGATACGAACTGGACCGTGAGCACGCCCGGAGCCCTACAAAACAAATATTCCAAACTGATTAATTGAAAAAAATCAACAACAAACATTACAATGTCTTTAAAAATGCATTTAAAAAAAAAAAAAACTGTATCAAGAATTCACAGTAACGCGGCCAAAATTATTTAAATCCTCGGGACCCTACGCACCAATGTCAACGTCTCGTTCGATATTTTATAGAAAATAAAATAAATAAAAACTCCACGTTTAATGAGCATTCCATGAAAAATGATGAAACAAAATGACAGAAAGAAAACGAATAAAAATGATTGTGTCTCAGTTAATTTATAAAATGCACAAAATCACATTTTTGTGATTTATCGTCCAGTGCCAAATTCAACGAAGAAATACAAACGGAGAATTTTCCATTTCTCAATGTTTTTTTTTTGTAGATCTCTGTAGATTCGTTATCCTATGGCATTAACGAGTTTTTTCTTTACATGATTCGCCAACAGGTTTTTTTTACTCCAAGGTTTATTCATTTGACGGCCAACAGCGTTCGTTGCAGCTCGTGCTTTTTTTACGCTCGTCTATGAAAATCACGTAATGATATATTGACTTACTGCTATACCTCTGTGGATTGAGTATTAACAATGACGGAGCGACCTCGTCCACGGGATCCCATTGGTTGTTTGCGTTGTCCTTAACTAAACCCGACGCTCCTGCTGAGGCCCCTTTAACTTCCTGCGGCTAGGCGACGTTCTCTGAGGGACAAAAGTGGCGCCGAGAAAATAAAAATTCATTGAAAAATCGATTTTTATGTTTTTTTTTCTTTTTTGACGAAATTGGGTCTGCGAAGAAATCGTTTTATCGTTGGGATAAATTTGTTCTTACCGATAGTTTTGGAATCCTCTCTCGATTCGTCGCCGGATTTTTCCATGGCTGCTTGTTTCCGTCTATTTTCTTTTTCCTGCAGTATTTTTTCTCTCAATCGCTTCTGTTCGTCCATTTTTTTCCTGTATTCTCGCATTTCCGGGTCGATGTCTTCTTCCTGTAAAACAAGAAGCAATTTCCGGTTGAGTAAAAATTAAATCGTATTTTTGGGCTCGATATTTCGATGGGAAATCGTGTTGGTACTTTTCTCGCGCTCGCGTTCTCGTTCGTCGAGCTGGACGAACAGAATTCTTGTCGACTGTTCATCGTTTTAACGCGCTTCGGACTCAACGCACGAGGAATTCGCTCGTGAGACTCGGGACTCCGTTTTAATGGCAATCTTGAAGGCCCTCGTGGAGAATTGGTCGTTGGCCTGGTGCTTGGCCTCTGCTCGTAAGCCTCGTGGTGATAATTATTGCTTGAATTTGTCGATTTGCTTTGGAACGTTGTCGATTCGCGGTCGTGGCACTGCCTCACGATCTCGATAATTCTGACTGATTCCTCGCAGCTCCTGAAACATTGGCAACTCCTTGATGAACGAATTCTACAGAATTTCCAAAAATTCTACATGTTTTTATATTTTTTGTCAAAATGACCCGAATTTAAATATTTCAACTGGTTTGGATTAAAAATCCGAACGATGCTCCAGTTCGCAACGTTGGAATGCAACGAAAAATATTTATTTTTATTGACCATTTTTTTAATTTTTAAAATTGGGGCGAAAAACAGATCGTTCTATCATTACAATTAAATTCTTCAAATTAAAAGTCGGAATAAAAATCCTACCTCTTCGTACGGATCTCTGCTCTGTTCCCAGGTGCTTTCGCTCTTGCCGTATTTATTTTCATAACTACTATAAACTGTCCTGGGAATAAGCACTCTCTGATGGATGAGATTTGTTCGTCGTCGGTGGCTTTTGGGCCTTGTTCTCTTGCCGAACATCCGAAAAATAAGCGTAAGGATCCTGGAAATAAACGACATCTCCCTTAAATTCATAGCTCGTCGAATTTTATCCTCAATTTTTATCAAATTTCTCGAAATAATGTTTATTTTTCGAGTTAATTCGAGTTAATTTATGTTTATTAAAATGGAGAAAACAAAAAAAAACGTAAATTTAAATCGGCAATGAAAAATCAATAAATTTCGTTATCATTTTCAATGAAACTCACGTCGCTCTTGACCGGTGGGTAATTTCGTTGATACTCTTGGGGCGCAGCATGTTGAGACGGTGCAGAGGGCTGACCATAGGGATCTTGATTCTGATAGGATGAGGGAGGCTGAGAAAAGGCTGCTGCGCCGGACGATGCTGGATGATGTTGCGGTGGTTGTTGGTGTTGCGAGGCGGTTGGTGTTGGGGCGGCGGTTGCTGTTGTTGCGAATCCCAAGCAAGTCGCGCTGAAAAACCCCATTTTTCCTTCATTTCACTTGAATCTCATTTTTTTTCCATTTTACGAGAATAAAACGTTACTCGTTCTCGTTTTTGTTTGAAAATCCCACGTAATATTCATTTTTTAATCAAATTTTTCGATACTATTTGGAAAAAACATCGGTCGCAATCGATAAATATTAATTTCGCGCGAGTATCGTGCAATTCTGGACCTGAAAAATTCATTTTCTACAAACTTGGAGGATGATTGCACGAAAAATCCATGGGAACTGTCATTTAATAACATGAGCCGAAAGAAAAAATATATCCGGACGATAATTGCACAGTAAATTGACTAAAAATAGAAAAAAATTCTTTTTTTGCACTAATAATGTATATTAGAGTTGTTGTTGTAACATACCATCTGAGGAGGTTTGTATCGATCCTCTGAAGTGCGGATTGATAAGTATTTTATGATCATTAGCGGGATTGCCGATGGGGTTGTTGGCTTGTTGCGGTAGCTGAGACGGTGGTTGGTTGCTGTAAATTTTGCAGCTCGGGGCCAAGCTGGATCCTGGGCAAATGAGCTTGGAGCAGCAGCTGAGATTTGACATGAGGATTGCATTCTCGAAGCTTGTGGTGCATGTTGGAGCCTGCCGGCTAAGCTTCTCAATAGATTTTCTTCGCGTTGTCTAACCGGAAAGGTCTCGTACTCGACGGCGGCTGAGATGATCTCTTGAAGCCCCCGAATTTTCGTTTTGTTGTTTAACGAGAGACTGAACAAATCTATCGTCGCGTAATTGATGTGATCATTCCAAAGTTCAGAGGAAGTGTGTCCATCTCGTCCTCGACAGCGACACATTTGGCTTGCTTCAAATCGCTCAGGGTGCTTTCGACGAGCTCGGACAAGTGTCGATGAATAACGCCTTGAAGACCGTAATAATTTGGATTTTGTGTGAGCCTTCGGTACAAGAATATCCAGGTAAAATAATCGACGGCGTCTTGTTTGTTTTCGATCGTTTTTATAACGATTTCCGCGTTGAAATGATCGTGCAATCGATGATCGAAGTGGCCCTCGACGGGCAATGGTTTTTGGAAAAATCTTCTTCGAGCTCCGGCACAATAAGACACATTTTGCATCGTTACTCTAAATGATGAAGTCGACAGTGGCACTTCAGTCACAACACACAACACTCACAATAATAATTCTCCTCGGACTCGCGGCGGTGGATCATCGCAGACTGCGCTGACGTACTGCGCACATACACCGCGCAGGCCGGAAGTCCTCGAAAACTAGGGGAAATCGCACAATTAATAATTATGTCAAATCGATTAAAATATTCACTCTCAAACAGTTGTTTTGAACTCTCAAATCCTCTCAAACGATTCGCAAAAGATTTAAAAAAAAATTAAACGTCTAAGTCAATTTTTCAAGGAGATAGAAAATATATGGGAGCCAACTCCACACCCAAAATTAAAATCAATTTTCCGGAAAAACTATTAACTCTCAAACGATTTTTCTTTACTCTGAAATCCTATCAATCAAACGATTCTCAAACGATTTGCGTTTTTGCGTTAATTAAATTTGAAAACAATTACTTTGGGGGGCCAACTTCACGGAGGTTAGACACCTCCGGTTAGACACCATCGGTTATTTAACCGATGTACATCGGTTATTTAACCGATTAAACCTTCGTGTACTGAGACATAACCTCCAAAGACCGCGAGTGCGTTGTGCGGTGTACGGTTACTATTTACATTTTCCGAGTTACCTCACCGATCGAAGTCAATAGAAATAGATAATTAAAATGAGCATGATTTAAAGTAGATCGTAAGATTGCGAGTTAAATGGAAAAAGGTGCACAATTCTCGTGAGTTTCGCGTGAATAAAAAGCAGAAAGAATTGACCTATTCACGGAGTGACGTTATATGTTAAAATACTTGCGGAATGTTGACAACGCGAATAACTCCGCGTGCAAACGCGATAAAAGAAGCATCGATCTACACGAGCAGAAAAATCTATTCGAAAGGTGAGTGATTCATAATACGACGAATTGGAGTTAATTGACAAAAAAATAGAACCACAAGATCCCCAGGACCTTTTCCTCAGGGATTTCGTTCCGAATTTCGAAAAACGAATTTACTCCATCGCCCAGTCATTTGCAGCTGCCCAGAGTCCAAAAAACGATAATCCATCGAAGCTTTTTCAATCAAAACAAATGTACACCTTGAAAAATCGAAAAGTGACCTTAAAAACAGTTTTTTGTCCGTAAGTAGCCTACTCGGTCCTGCAACTCAAAAACTTGAGTCACCAACCACAGAGCCAGAGGAAACGATGCTAAAAACTACGAGCTTGTTCCCACAGCCTAGGGCGAAGCGCCGCAGGCCAGAAATCGTCACTGTCAAAGTAAAGATCGTTATGGCAAAGTCTACGACAAAGCAGGCAAAGCGGACAAAGTCGAAGATAAAATGCGCAGAACCTACTGGAGTCAGCGCCAATTTGGATTCTAGTTCGAAGCCTAATTTGAATTCGCAGGTCCGAAGCATTTTGGAAAACATCGAACCGGCTGAGCTTTACGCTAAAACTTACGAATTGGAAACACAGCAAGAGACGTCTCTTGGCTCTATACAAAAACTGAAGTTTCTTAGGTTTCCTGTTGTGACACAAGTCCTTGAGGCTACAATGAGCCAGCGTCAACAGTCAAGTCGCCAATGGTGGATAAAAAGATTGATCGAAGGCTTCGGCCAAGAAGTCCTTGACGAGTACAAACAAGGTGAGAAATAAATCAAGGTAAAGTAAAGTCAATGGAAGATTAGTTATTTACTGATTAGTTATTTACTGAAAGGAACTTTTACACAAAAAATAGAGATGGGAGGAAATACTGTTTACGGAATAAATAACGACTGATTCATTTTTTCTAGACGTGCTTCAAACTAATCAATTGTTCCACTCCTCCATGGGCTGCGAGTTGAGGAATTTGCCATACCGAGTACCGCAAGACCTTCACCTTTGTCTCAAAAGCGTACGACCGATATTGAAGGATGTGGAGGACGTTAAAGTGATCGATTCGCAAATTGTGCAGAAAAATTGGGGCTATCGAGTCGTTTGGTCGATTAAAATCCCATTGCACGAGTTTCGAAGGCACTCGTCGTGTTTCTTGCATCACAAAACTCAGTGTGGCTCATTTTTCCTAAAATATCAATCGTACACGAGTATAATGTGTGCCCCTGTGTTTTTCAAGACGTTTGCCGCACTCACGTGATCGATGGCCCACCAAAACGTTGTACGGAGAGAAAATTATGTAAAAAAATACTATTACATCATTCCCTGGTACCAAATCACCCTCTTGAGAGATTTTCGCAAATACACAGTAAATTTTCATCTGAAATTGGTCTAAAAATGTCCGAATTTGGCGAAAAGTCAAAGTTTCCGTTATTTTCAATAGAAAATTGATGAAAAATGACTACGTGTTTGCTAAAAATCCTTCGGAGGAGCGACTGGTACCAAGGAACTCTGACGCCATAGTAATTTCTGATATTATCTTTTCTCCACGTGTCTACCAGTGAAATCGTAAACTTTGCACCATCAAGTGTGCACATTTTGTAATCGTCAATTATTTCGTTTTATCATTCCTAAAGTCATCCTTTTAGTTTAGTCAGCAGAAAAAGTACGTCAGGTTGATTCCAGGTCTGTTTTTTGTTTTCCAGAAGAAATCTGTGCCTCATAAAGAGGAAGGCTAGTCGAAGGTTTTCGGGAAAATCGTCGAACTCGGTATGCGATGGTCCCCTGCATATCGCAGCTTACGCCGGTACACTGAATGCTGATCAGAACGATCCTTTCAAGGTAAATTCTCGTTGATTGCCAAAGTTGTTTATAAAAATCAAGGAAACTCTACGAATCGATGAATTTTCAACGAAATCGATTGATCGTTTGCTGAAAACGTGAAAATCGTGTCGGTAGCGTGTTGGAGCCACCGTTAAAAACTCTCGAGACTCGCAAAGATTGAGAAAAAACGTTTTGATTTCAGATAAAATCAGGGATTTTGATGCCGGCCTACAGGAACGGAAATCTGCCGTCGATCCAACAACTGGACGAGGAAAAATGGCAGTCCTACTGGAAAGAGTGACTGGCAAGATTAGAGAAATATTACAAGCGGCGTACCAGCTAATGGCGAAGATGTTGTTAACTTTTAGCAACTTTGAGATCGTTATTTGTTGAAAGTTGTAGATAAATGATGGTACCGAGTGGAAATACGTCCAAGGGGCGAGCTCAAAACTTTTCAACTCCTGGGGGAAAACTCGGCCGTTCGGAATTAAATTTCGCCTCTTGGATAGAGGGAATTATCGTGAGTACCCGTTTAAGGGTTATTGGATAGAGGGAATTATCGTGAGTACCCGTTTAAGGGTTAACCGGCGCGATAGCACCCTCGACTAGGCAACTTGTCTACGAATCCAGGGAGGCTGCTCGAGACCGAGACACAAAAACAAATTTGAGTCTCGCTGATTATAGTTTTCGTCAGGTGAAAAGGAACTAAAAAAAAGAGGAAAAATGTGGAGATCGGAGTTGGCGAGACTGGCAGCAAAAAATAATACTTTGTTAGAGAGAAACTTTTTATTATACAATTTTCAAAAGCATATTTAAATGTAAAAAACAAATGAAAGTTTGTACGCTACTTTTTTTTTCATGTTCAATAAATGTCTATTTCATTTCATTCAATAATATACAAAAGGAACTTGAAAATTTATCGAAGTTGAAAGAGTGAGTTGGCTTTTCCATTAGTTATTTCTTCATCTCGTGCGTTGTGTTGGCGTGCTTCTTTCTTCTTTATTTTTCCTTTTCAACACTCGCGAGGCTACGGAGTACATACAAAAAGACATTGCTTATCTTTTTCTCGCTTCTTCTTCGAGTTTGCATTTTGTTTTTTGTGTTTTTTTGTCCTCCCCCTCAAGTCCTCGTCTCAAATGTTTAGTAACCGCGCAATCTCCTTGACGGTCTCGCCCGAGAGAATCCTCCTGTGGTCACGCGCGAGTTTTTGCACTTGCACCGTTCCCTCGCAGATCTTTCAATCGAAAATAAAAAAAAAAGAGAGATTAATATTTTCGCCATAAATTTTACCTCGTTTATTCGCAACTTTTTTCATTACCTCCGTTAAACCGTAATCTTTGCTGAGCGAAATGAAGTGGTCCTTGGCCTTGAACAACGTGATTCCACCATGGAATTTGCTGCCGGGCTTGTAGTATTGGCGACTCTCAATTTTTTAAAAACAACAGTGCTGCGCATTTCAAACCATCCGCATCGAAGGGGGTCTCGCCGATGAGCTCCAGCGTCTTGTGCTTGTCGGTGCTTGTTTTGCTGCTAGATCGCATGCGGGGCACTTGAATTAACACATCAAGCATGCGATATAGCAGCAAAACCAGCGTCGTGTGCAGCGGGCTCAACAAACAAACAGTGCAGCGAGCGGTCGGAAAGCGTCAGCTGATCGCGGTTTATATTTTCTGTTTAATTAACGAAAAGTTTTTCACTTCGTTAATAAACACTGATTCCGCGGATAATAAGGTTCGAAAATCGGAAATGTAAAAACAAAAAAAAAACAGTGCAGACAATTGGGTGAAAAATGTCAGCTGATCGCGGTTATCGACGAAAAGTTTTCCTTGTTATTTTGTGTTGTTTTATTATAAAAATGTTATAATTCGTCTGTACAGTTGGATGCTGTACCAAACGATTAAAATGACTAACAAACCAAAAAAAAAAAACAAATCGAAATTGGAGCTGTTTTCGTCGTCCAACAGCGATTGACAGTCGGTAGCGATTTCAACACTAAAAGCGAGGTTATGTTTTAGTATACTTCGCGCTGTCTATTCGACCTTTTTCCGCTGTTTTTTCTCCACATTTTCTTGCGAATTTATCATCGTTTTTTTCTCCTTACCAGTAGTATTTACCAGTATATCAAGAGTCGCGGCAGCGGCTCGACGCCAAGTTTAAAAGAAAAGCGTAGCGCGCGAGCCGGCCGTACTCTTATATACAGTAAAATAGGCATTTTATGACGTCACAGAAACTTTAAATCGTTCTCACAGGAGAACGGGTTGAGGGAAAAATCTCATATTAGATTTGAATTTTCTATGATTTTTTATCTTTCGAATGGTCCTTGGTAGAACAAAATCCGTTCAGCCAATCCAGAGAAATCTAACATTGAAGATTTTGGACGCGAGGTTTGGGATCCCTTCTGTTTCTTAGAGTCAGAAAGGCGTAAGTTATGTGCGCAGGCGCTTGGACATACGCCCTTACGTGCCTGGTGGACATTTTCGGCCCGTGACGTCACCCGCCCCGCTAAACGTGGTATCCCCACTCTTTGCGCGCCACTGAGCGAGAGAGACAGACTATATCGGGCCTCTCTTTCCGTATGGTTTTCGTTGTTTAGCTACCATGGTTTTCGTTGTCTAGCTATCATGGTTTTCGTTGTCAAGGTACACGGCTCCATGGTTTTTGTTGTCTAGGTATATTTCTCCATGGTTTTCGATGTGTAGGTATATTTCTCCATGGTTTTTGTTGTCTCTGTATATTTCTCCATGGTTTTCGATGTCTAGGTCGACGGCTCCATGGTTTTCGTTGTCAAGGTACACGGCTCCATGGTTTCTGATGTCTAGGTATATTTCTCGATGGTTTTCGATGTGTAGGTATATTTCTCCATGGTTTTCGTTGTCTCTGTATATTTCTCCATGGTTTTCGATGTCTAAGTATATTTCTCCATGGTTTTCGATGCCTAGGAATGTTTCTCCATAGTTTTCGATGTCTAGGTCGTCGGCTCCATGGTTTTCGGTGTCTAGGTCCACGGCTCCATGGTTTTTGATGTCTAGGTATATTTCTCCATGGTTTTCGATGTCTAGGTCGTCGGCTTCATGGTTTTCGGTGTCTAGGTCCACGGCTCCATGGTTTTTGTTGTCTAGGTATATTTCTCCATGGTTTTCGATGTGTAGGTATGGTTTTTGTTGTCTGGGTATATTTCTCCATGGTTTTCGTTGTCTCTGTATATTTCTCCATGGTTTTCGATGCCTAGGTATATTTCTTCATGGTTTTCGATGTCTAGGTTGACGGCTCCATGGTTTTCGTTGTCAAGGTACACGGCTCCATGGTTTTTTATGTCTAGGTATGTTTCTCCATGGTTTTTGATCGCTAGGTTCATGACTCCATGGTTTTCGATGTCTAAGTATATTTCTCCATGGTTTTCGATGCCTAGGAATGTTTCTCCATAGTTTTCGATGTCTAGGTCGTCGGCTCCATGGTTTTCGGTGTCTAGGTCCACGGCTCCATGGTTCGTGATGTCTAGGTAAATTTCTCCATGGTTTTCGATGTGTAGGTATGGTTTTTGTTGTCTGGGTATATTTCTCCATGGTTTTCGTTGTCTCTGTATATTTCTCCATGGTTTTCGATGCCTAGGTATATTTCTTCATGGTTTTCGATGTCTAGGTCGACGGCTCCATGGTTTTCGTTGTCAAGGTACACGGCTCCATGGTTTTTTATGTCTAGGTATGTTTCTCCATGGTTTTTGATCGCTAGGTTCATGACTCCATGGTTTTTGATGTCTAGGTCGACGGCTTCATGGTTTTCGACGTCTAGGTATATTTCTCCATGGTTTTCGATGTCTAGGTCGACGGCTCCATGGTTTTTGATGTCTAGGTATATTTTTCCATGGTTTTCGATGTCTAGGTCCACGGCTCCATGGTTTTTGATGTCTAGGTCCATTCCTTCATGGGTTTCGGTGTCTAGGTCCACGGCTCCATGGATTTTGATGTCATTTGTTTTTCATCTCAAAAATCAAAAACTTCTTCATTCAAATTTCGGCAACATAAAAAATATTTATCAGACTTTATGATTGAAGGGGTTGACCGGGGGTTGCCACGGAAGTTTTTGACCTTTGCACGGTAACCTTATTTTATTTAAACTTTCCGGTGACGTGGGGTCATAAATCACCCCAGTTTTAAAAACTCCCTGTCTCTTCTAAAATTCAATGAAAATGATCCATTTTGGGCTTATTCTTTTCGTTTTTTAATGCAGGATCACGTGAGCCTGGGGCAATTTCGCTCGGAGTCAAAAAATAAGCCAAAAATGCAATAAAACGATTAAAAAACGGGAGAACGAAGGGAGAAAGGGCACGAAGGAGAAGGGTGAAGTCTCGTCAGGACTTTTTTGAGGGATTGACGAAGAGTCTTGACGGAATTTTTTAAGGCGCTCACCAGTGGTCTCGAACGTGGTTTCTTAAGAGTTAGTTAATATTTACTGAACTCAGAGTCTCGTCACTATGGTTTTAAGGGATTAACGAAGAGTCTGGACGACAATTTCGAAAGGGTTAACCAAGGCTCTTAATGGGAGTTTTTAAGGGATTAACCACGAATCTCGCCAGGACTTTTTTAAGGGATTGGTCAAGAGTCTGGACGAGAATTTTGAAGGGGTTTATCATGACCCTCGCCGATATATTTTGAAGGGATTGGCGGAAGCGGTGTCGACGGAAGTTTTTCAAGGCATTGAGTGGAAGCGTCCAGAGACTTTTTTTATGGGATTCATAAAGAATCTCGCCGCGACTTTTTCAAAAGATTCATCGAGATTCTGGTCGAGACTTGTTTCAACAGATCGACCAAGAATCGTGCCAAGACTTTTTTAAGGGATTAGTCAAGAGTCTGGATGGGATTTTTTAAAGAGTCGACAAAAAGTCTTGACGAGATTTTTGCAACAGATTAGCCAAGGGTAGACGAGCTTTTTTAAGGGATTGACTAAGGGCCTCACTGAGGTTTCATTGAGAGATTGACCACGAGTCTCTTCGTGGTTTCCTTGAGGGATTGAACAAGGTTCTCGATGAGAGTTTTTTAAGTCTTTGATCATGACTGTTGTCGAGATATTTAAAGGAATTTACCAGGGGTGTCGACAGAAGTTTTTGAAGAGATTTATTTTATTTCAAGAATAACCAACCAGAACAAATAATGCCTCTATAATTACAAAAAAATGTTGATGAACATCCCGCTTTTCAAAAAGAAGAGAAATCCGTGGAAAAATACTTTTGAAAAGTAAAAAAAGAACGCCAATTTTAAAAGATCGCAACCTCAGTAGAAAAATAATTACTCAATTTTCTTCATATCACTTTGACATAAAAAACAATTTAGATTTACAAAATGTAATGCATTTTTCCTTCCCTACGAACGATATTTTGAAATTCCCCAAAATTTTCTCAAAAACTCTCAAGCTCAATCGACAAAAAGAAATGAAATCATTGCAACATAGCCAAGAATTAAAAAAATAATGAATAGCTACATTTCACAGGGAAACATGTGCACCCTCAATACATTTTGTGTATTTAAGGGTCTGCAAAGGCTCTACAAAAAAATGCAAAAAATTGGCGTGCATGGTTAACTAAAAAAGCCCGGAAAGATAAAGAATCAATTTAAGGGAGAGGCGGACAAACTTGAACAACTGCCTAAAATAGAATTTCCGTTTTTCATCTGAAAAATCGAAATCGTTTTCATTCAAATCTCGTCAAGATAAAAAAACATTTATCAGATTGCATGGAATGAAATTTTTTAAAAGTTTCGTTCCCCTTGGCTCTCCAGACTTTGAAAAATGATTATTAATTGTGCAAAGAGGAGAGATTTTTGTTTAATATGGAAATAGGAAATATCATCGCGGAAAGAGGAATAGGATAAACAGCGAACATTTGGAATAATATGGAATTATCATCGCGGAAAGAGAACAGAAAAAACAGCGAACATTTAGAATTTCGGAGGATGTTCCATTCCCCATTACATGACGTCATAATGCTACTTTGCGCGTGCATGCGGAAACTTCTAATAAGAACAGTGACGCAGGCCTTCGCCGAACTTTTTTAGTTAACCATGCACGCCAATTTTTTGCATTTTTTTGTAGAGCCTTTGCAGACCCTTAAATACACAAAATGTATTGAGGGTGCACATGTTTCCCTGTGAAATGTAGCTATTCATTATTTTTTTAATTCTTGGCTATGTTGCAATGATTTCATTTCTTTTTGTCGATTGAGCTTGAGAGTTTTTGAGAAAATTTTGGGGAATTTCAAAATATCGTTCGTAGGGAAGGAAAAATGCATTACATTTTGTAAATCTAAATTGTTTTTTATGTCAAAGTGATATGAAGAAAATTGAGTAATTATTTTTCTACTGAGGTTGCGATCTTTTAAAATTGGCGTTCTTTTTTTACTTTTCAAAAGTATTTTTCCACGGTTTATTTATACCAGTATTTTTTTCTCTGTAAATCGTAACCTTTGCCAGTCGTTTTTTCTCCTCGAAACATTTGCCAGTAGTTTTTTTCTCCTCAAATCGTATTGCCAGTCGGGAATTGGGTTAAATAAACGCCGATACTCGGTGGTTCGTCCTCCACAACCGATTCGTGATGAGCTCAGTCTCGTCTTCGAATTCGGAGATGGGTCGAACACGAAACTGTCAAAACTTAGTGCACCGAAGGGACGCCTTACGAGACTCCATTCAACGTTTCCTACGCCACTTCCATGTCGGATCTTCGCCTGGAAGAGGATAAAGACCCCGACCGCTCAAAGAGAACCGCCAGGTAAAATATCCAGGATCCCTGCACGGAAACACCCAAACAACGGCCCATGTCCACACAATCAACGCCGATGAAGTTGTTGACAGTTCCACCGAGTAAGACAAATGCGATGCGACGGGCGTCGACGAAGAAGGTTCGCTCTTCCTATGTGATTCATCGTCCCTTTTTCTCTCAATTTCTCATTTACCTTAAATTTATATTCAGGGAAAGTCATCACGTTCGGAGGCGAAGGACGACGAGGAAAAGCCAAATGCGGCTTTTTTCAACGGCAAGGAGCAAGATGCCGCTTATTTTTCAACGGCAAGGAGCAAGAGCACACAAAACTTATTGCACCGTAGGGATGCCTTAGGAGACTCCGTTCAACGTTTCCTCCGTCGCTTCCATGTCAGACCGACAAAACTGCCGCCAGTTCTACCGAGACAAATGCGATGCAAGGAGCATCGACGAAGAAGGTTCGCTCTTCCCAGGTGATTCATCGTTCCTTTTTCTCTGAATTTCTCATTTAACGTTGTTTCTGTGTATTTTTGGAAACATCATTTCCCACGTCACGTGCCGACGACGAAAAAATCTGAATTTAAAGCTAAATTTCCATATTTTTCGATAATTTAACATTTTAGTGATAATAAATTTTAATATTTTTCGTTTCATTTTATCATTTTTTGTCAAAGTTTAACATTTTACGCTAAATTGCAACATTTCTCGCTAAATTTCGGCGTTTTTCGTTAAATTTTAATATTTTTTGTTAATTTCACATAAAAATGACTATGTACTTGCTCGAATTTCCTCAGACGAACGATTTGCTACTCTCCCTGAATCTTTATAGTAAAATTTCAATTGTGGGCAAAAATAAATCTTGAGATCTTTCGATACGACGAAAAATTCATTTCTCATTCATTATTTTGAAAATTAACGTATACTTTTCTGCCTATTTTTCTCTTTGCTACAAAAAATCATCAGTTTTCGGTGATTCTGAACGATGCAAACTTCAATTTGGCCGGAAATTACTTTGATCCCACGGTCGTTTGTTAGCCGGAATGTACGGAATAAGCAAAGGGTTGGTTTATCGAAAGTTCAACTTGTCAATTTTCCAGTCCACAGTCGCATTCTGATATTGAACGTCGTTGGTGAGTTCGCCATGATGCTCTTTGGTTCAGGAAGTGGAACATTTGGTCTTGGCCTTCTGCACGTTATTCTCTTCACGCCGTTCTCGTTCATTTGTTGGTTCCGCCCTGCGTACAAAGCTTTCGAGTAAGTTCTTAAAATGCCTATAATTTAGATTATTTGAATGATTTGACATCATTTTAAAAATCCGTATCCACCAAAAATCTTTAATATATTTCCACTCTTCGGCTCTTTTGTGAGAAATTTCGCTAAACTTGTAATTTTCGGTCAATTTTCATTGTTTTTTTTTTAAACATTACAGCGGTATCATCACGGCCATAAAAATTTTCGACTACGGTGGCGCAGGTGCAATCATCGGCGTTTTCATTCTGTTGATCGCTTTTTGTTACTGCGTCGCAGCTGCCGGTGATTTCCTGCTTTTGACAAACGTATGTGTGAGCTCTATCGACGATTCTACACTCGGAATTCCCGAACATTCAGTTCGCAAATTCATCATCGTTTTCTTTTCAATCATTTTTTTCATAATTTTTGCTTTTTTTTGCCGATTCGAAAACGAATTCAGGATTTTGGATACGAATTCCGAACCAGTTTTTTCAATTGACAATGAAATCACATCTGGAAATCTTTGGTTAAAAAAAAATAAAAATAAAAAATAGTTGCAAACGTGAAAAACCAAAAATAACTGCATTTTTTTGTTTTTGAAACAGAATACAGAAATTCTCATAGTAACTGACGGCGCATTTGGCTCATATTTCGAATAATTTTTTACCCAGATTCATCGTAAGTACCGAGCTTGGAGCGCAAGTGTATCGAAAGCCCAGCAGGAATTCGCAACGACGTTTTTACGAAACGAGCACGTGCAAAAAACGCAGCGGGTAACGTGGCGGCGAGCGTAGTACGGAATCAAATGGCAAATGCGAATCAGCCGCGTTATTGAAGTCGGAAAGAGGTTTGACGCAACGTAAGCAGTGAACAGAAATGAAGAAGGAACAAAACAAACGAATATAACGAAAGAATAATGGAACGAAAAAAAAAAAAACTGCACGAGGATTGGACGAAAAATTACAAATGTAATTATTAAAACACATCAGGATTGATGAATTATAAATACGAGGAAGCGCTAATTATTCAGGTCTGACAAGTCTGATTTTATGAGAACAAAACGAAAATTTCGAGCCCGAAAAATACACATGTCTGGTTCATGTATCGGCTTAATTTTTTTTCGTCGTACGCGCATTTTATATTGTTCTGTAGAAAATTATCCTAAAAAAAAAATTGTTTCGCTCTGCTCAAGAAAAAACAGAATGTAAAAAAATTGATTCTAGGGATCGATCGAATGTTTTTACAGAAATGTTGAAGCATTTTGAATCATTATTCAATGAATCATTGACAAATTTGAAAAAAAATTTCGGTGATTCTGAACGATGCAAACTTGAATTTGGCCGGAAATTACTTTGATCCCACGGTCGTTTGTTAGCCGGAATGTACGGAATAAGCAAAGGGTTGGTTTATCGAAAGTTCAACTTGTCAATTTTCCAGTCCACAGTCGCATTCTGATATTGAACGTCGTTGGTGAGTTCGCCATGATGCTCTTTGGTTCAGGAAGTGGAACATTTGGTCTTGGCCTTCTGCACGTTATTCTCTTCACGCCGTTCTCGTTCATTTGTTGGTTCCGCCCTGCGTACGAAGCTTTTAAGTAAGTTCTTAAAATGCCTATAATTTCGATTATTTGAATGATTTGACATCATTTTAAAAATCCGTATCCACCAAAAATCTTTAATATATTTCCACTCTTCGGCTCTTTTGTGAGAAATTTCGCTAAACTTGTAATTTTCGGTCAATTTTCATTGTTTTTTTTTTTAAACATTACAGCGGTATCATCACGGCCATAAAAATTTTCGACTACGGTGGCGCAGGTGCAATCATCGGCGTTTTCATTCTGTTGATCGCTTTTTGTTACTGCGTCGCAGCTGCCGGTGACTTCCTGCTTTTGACAAACGTATGTGTGAGCTCTATCGACGATTCTACACTCGGAATTCCCGAACATTCAGTTCGCAAATTCATCATCGTTTTCTTTTCAATCATTTTTTTCATAATTTTTGCTTTTTTTTGCCGATTCGAAAACGAATTCAGGATTTTGGATACGAATTACGAACCAGTTTTTTCAATTGACAATGAAATCACATCTGGAAATCTTTGGTTAAAAAAAAAAAATAAAAAATAGTTGCAAACGTGAAAAACCAAAAATAACTGCATTTTTTTGTTTTTGAAACAGAATACAGAAATTCTCATAGTAACTGACGACGCATTTGGCTCATATTTCGAATAATTTTTCACCCAGATTCATCGCAAGTACCGAGCTTCGAGCGCAAGTGTTTCGAAAGCCCAGCAGGAATTCGCAACGACGTTTTTACGAAACGAGCACGTGCAAAAAACGCAGCGGGTAACGTGGCAGCGAGCGTAGTACGGAATCAAATGGCAAATGCGAATCAGCCGCGTTATTGAAGTCGGAAAGAGGTTTGACGCAACGTAAGCAGTGAACAGAAATGAAGGAGGAACAAAACAAACGAATATAATGAAAGAATAATGGAACGAAAATGAGAAAGAAAGAAAAAAACTGTACGAGGATTGGACGAAAAATTACAAATGTAATTATTAAAACACATCAGGATTGATGAATTATAAATACGAGGAAGCGCTAATTATTCAGGTCTGACAAGTCTGATTTTATGAGAACAAAACGAAAATTTCGAGCCCGAAAAATACGCATGTCTGGTTCATGTATCGGCTGAATTTTTTTTCGTCGTACGCGCATTTTATATTGTTCTGTAGAAATTTATAAAAAAAAAATTGATTCGCTCTGCTCAAGAAAAAACAGAATGTAAAAAAATTGATTCTAGGGATCGATCGAATGTTTTTACAGAAATGTTGAAGCATTTTGAATTATTATTCAATGAGTTATTGACAAATTTGAAAAAAAACTATTGATAATTATTCAAAAACGTTGCAACCGTTTTTCTTATCGGTTTGAATATGAGAATAGCAACATTTTCGAAGTCTCGATTATCGAAATTCGTTTTGAAATGGGCAAAAATCCGAGAAAGTTTTTCTTTATATGAAAACACAAAAAAAAAGTAAAATTTTTGGAAACTCGATTCGTCAAATTGGTTTTCAAAAGAGAAGAAAATTGAAGTACGTTATTTTTTTCGGAATAAAATAAATACATTTTTTTCGAAATAAAATAAATTTTGGAAAGTTCCAACGAAATTTCGTTAATTTTTTTTCTTTTTCACAGTGAATCAACTAAACCGTCAACTGATCGCCGTCGCCCAGTCCGTTATTTCGGTTTTTGCTGGTTTCGCATTTGGATTCATCGGAATGGAATTTCTGGTGGGAAATTTCGATTTTGGATTCAGACTCTTGCGCGGAATTCCTTATGCCCCTTAGCCTTGGCTAAGAAATTGAAATATAGCCAGTTACACCAAATTGCACCCAGAGTAATATTTTCATTTATTCAAACATGTGACTCCTGTCCGCGAGCAATTTTGCAGGTTTGTTAGCAAAAATTATGATAATTGCGACTGGATCGATTAGCGGCTGAATAAAATGGAAAGAAAAGTTAAAAAATTTCATCGATCGTGATTCTACGCGAAGAAACAAAGTCGTTGAATTCACGGATGTTTGGCGTTAAGGAAAAAAATTTGAAATCGATAAAATTGTGCATTTTTCATAAACGAATCTGGTGGATTGCTAAAATAACAAAGCAGTTAAGGAATTCGTATAAATAAGGAAAAAATGGAGTAAAGTTTTGTTTGCCAATAAATTTTTTTAATGGAATAATAAACATGTCCTGGCCATGCGTCAAAGCACTTATCTTCGATCGACGATTATTCAGTAAATAATTTAATTGTAATAAATAATTAAAAAACTAATTTCAAGTTTTATTGTCAGCGTCGCTGTCGCTTTTGGTGTTTGAGTCGCTGATGTTTCCAGAATTCAATTTTCCGTTCGGCTTCGAGTTTGTCTCGCTTCCTGACGAATTCTTATTCTTATATTCCGACTGGTCCACCTCGCTGTCACTGTGCGAATCCGTCGACGTTCTGCTGTTGTTCGATTATACTTTGCAGCCATCAACTCTTTGAACTGCCGAACTGTTATTTTTCGTGGCATTATTGCTTTGAGGAATTCCAGAGTCTCGTTCGTCTGTACCAATTCTTCGAGGTGCTTGTAATTAATCTTATTCGCTTTGTTCGATTGGGAATGCGCTTCTTCAGCCAAGTATTGAATCGTCGACACTAGCGCTGCTATCGGGATTCTCATCGACGAGAAATATCGATTCGAATCTCCCGCCGAAAAGGGAAAAGAAAGATAATGGCAGCGTGAGCGTCGACCACTGCATGTGTGTGTCACACTCGCTCGAAACGCGCGATCCAATTCTGCCAGTTCGTACCGCGTGAACCAGCTGATTGATTTTTGTTTGATTATTTCAAGTAAAAGTGCCCGAATGCAGTCGGTCAATGGCGAAAACAAACAGCTGATTTTTCGTGGCCCAAACGTTCCACGCGTGTTGTCCACCACAATATGGCACGCATGAAAACGGATTAATTAATTGTTATTTCGAAATTTGCAAATATTGTTCCCCACTAGCTAATGAGAGAACAGACTCGTGTGTCAAAAAAATGTGCCAAAATTTGATAATGTCGTGGGAATAACTTGGAATCGCGAAAAAGTGAAAAGAACAGCGATGGTGTGAAAATAATGTCAAAGGAACGCAAGTGCGTGCGCCAAGCTGTAATCGAGATTTCGGATTCCGAGAGCGATCATGACGAGCAGCAGCAGCAGCAGCAGCAGCAACAGGCAAAGTGCTTTACCGTCGAAAGCGAGGACGACGACGACGACGACGACGATACGAAAATACCGTACTTTCGGATACGAGTGAGTTGAGCTCAAAACCGGAGGAGAATAGAAAAAGTTGGTCAAATAGAAAGCAAAAGCGAAAAGTCGACGCCAAGGAAAGAGCGGTGGGTCCGGCAGAAAAATTTTCCAAGCTGGAAGCGGCAAAGACTAATTTTGCTGCTGGATTTGGCGGATCGTACATGCGATCCGCCAAATAGTTGCCTGCGTAGAATGGACGGACGCTGAGTACATGGAAGAAACACACGGTATAAACAAGTTTGTGGCTGAAAATATAATAATAAAACTTTTTCAGGAAGACAACACGGTGCCTTTCATAGGGGCGAAATGATTGAAGCGCCCGGAAGCTTTGTCAAGCTTTAAACGGAAGCTCTCTGCACGGAGGAGCGAGTCAAGGAGGTCATTATTTGTATCCTGGCGGACGGCGTCAGCAAGGCGGAGGGAACTCTGTCGAGGATCAAAGATTTGAGACAACGGCATGACGTATCTGTCAAGGTGAGTGAATATCGCGGCAAGAGAGGAGAAAAAGAGGCGGTAAACAAGTTTGTGGCTGAAAATATAATAATAAAACTTTTTCAGGAAGACAACACGGTGCCTTTCATAGGGGCGAAATGATTGAAGCGCCCGGAAGCTTTGTCAAGCTTTAAACGGAAGCTCTCTGCACGGAGGAGCGAGTCAAGGAGGTCATTATTTGTATCCTGGCGGACGGCGTCAGCAAGGCGGAGGGAACTCCGTCGAGGTTCAAAGATGTGAGACAACGGCATGGCGTATCTGTCAAGGTGAGTGAATATCGCGGCAAGAGAGGAGAAAAAGAGGCGGACCGGAGTAGCAAGCGAAAAGAAAACGAAAACAAGTTTGATATTTTTAACCATTTCTCGTACAGAGCCCCTCAAGCCAAAACAGATTTTGGCTATTAATCGTGGCGAAGCTAAAAAGCTTCTGAGCGTCAAGGTGGATCTAGGGGGTGAATTTGAAGAGCGGAGTTTGAGCGATATTGTGAGAGGCATTACGAATACGCTTGGCGAGTATCTCCGTTGCACAGGAGCTTTTTAACGGCGGCATATCGATTATGCCTGGAACAAATGGATCAAGCCCTCGATAGAACGACGAACGAGTTAGGAGCTCAGCGAGAGAGCGGAAACGGCATCGATAGATGTTTTCTCGGCAAACATGAAGCAACTTTTGCTGACGCGACCGGTGAGAGGGAGAGTCGTCGCAGGTCTCGATCCGGGCTTTCGTCACGGCTGCAAATTGGCGGTTGTTTCAAAACGAGGCGAGCTTCTCGAAACGGCGACCATTTATCCTCACGACGATTCCAAGAGAGAAGGCCGAGCTCGTTCTCTCTCGCATCGTTAACCAGCACGAATGTACGATTATTGCGCTTGGCAATGGCATGGCTTGTCGGGAAACGGAAGTATTTATCGTTCGGGTGATAAAGAAAGGGGCGTTTGATCCGCTCAAGGTTGCGTACACGATCGTCGATGAAACGGGAGCATCGATTGACATCACCGGACGTGAGGAGGCTCACGCCGAATTTCCGAATCTCGATGCAAACGTCGTCTTGGCGGTCTCGATCGCGAGAAGGTTGCAAGATCCGATGGCCGAACCGGAAAAAAAGTTGGCCTCCAAATTGAACCAAGTAAGTCCCCGTTGATCCTCGATCCATGAATATACCATTGCAATGTCATGCGGACACGTTTTTTGTTTTTCTTTTGTCATGTTTAGTCGCGCGCACGCGCGCGCCAACAGGTAATCACGGAAGCAGTGAGTTTCGTCGGTGTCGACGTAAATACAGCCTCAGTGTCGTTATTAAAGAGAGCCGGTCGCCGGTCTGGGAGATTCAAGGGCGAGGAACACAATAGAATGGAGAAAATCATCGAGGCCGTTCACGTCGAGGAGCGATTCGATCAAAGCGCCATGAATCGGTTACAAAACTTGTCAACAGTGCGCCGGTTTTATTAGAATAATACGAGAAACGTCATCGGTTGGCAGCGAACGACGACATACCAGCGGGGGGTCGTACAATTACTTGGATTGTAAAATCATCATAAAACTGAACGTTAAATTCATAAAATCACCAATACGATTTTTTTTTCTGGTTCTGTGTAGCCTCTTGAAAATCTGGTTTTCTGTAGCCTCTTGAAAATTCGACTGGATATTTTTTTTTTATCATAATCCACAACTATACCAAATTTTATGAAATTTTAAACGATTATTCTAAAACTTTCGAACTGAATCGAAATTTGGATCAGCGAAATTTATTAAATTTTATTTGTTTGTCTTTGATTGAGAATAAAAAATGCATGGAAACATTAATTGTTATGGGGAATTTCATTTCCAGGCTATCACGACAGGATATTTTTACCACGTCGCACGATTATCGAAGGGTGGTCATTACGAAACAGCGAAGAACAATCAAACAGTATCGATACATCCAAACAGGTCGTTTTCCAAGAATTACCTCGTTGGATATTCTATCACGAATTAGTTTTTACGACGAAAGAATACATGCGACAGGTCAATACTCGATTAGCCTTATCCCGAAGCCTTGTTCTCGTAAGCGCGGTAAAAACACACGACGTGCAAGTTTGCAGCGTTTAAATGCAACAAAATCCTGTTTTTTGCTGCAACGAAGCTCAAATTTTTCATTTAATAATTCTTCAGGACTGAAAAACAATTTTTTTTTGTTGTCAAATACAAAGTTCGCACGAAAAATGTTCACCATTTTTTCAATTCAACCCACGATCGATAGATAGTATTTTTCGTTAAATCCCAACGTTTCGAATCGCTCAAGTCGAAAAATGACTGAAGCCTTTTATTATTTTCTTAAACCAGCGTGATATTCATAAATTCATTTCACTAAAGGTCACGGAAATCGAAAGTAAATGGTTGTTGAAAGTTGCGCCACATTAAAGAGCTCGAAGACTCGACGAACGAGAAGATGCCCAAAGTAGCCGGTCGAGCTCACCCCGATGGCACGAATTGGACGACTTTCTACTTCGTCGACCATCCGTCTGTGAATAATTATTGGATGGATGAATTTTTGTACAGCAAGTAAGAATATTGGATGTAATGAATTTTTGTAAAGCAAGTAAGAAAAAAAGTTACTTTTCTTAAAGTAAATATCTATCAAGTTTTCAAGATCCCGATCCATTTTAATTATTCTTCAATCGCTAACGACGGGTCATTCGTTTCCAGGCAAGGTCGCGAAATTGTTATTCAGAATTATTTTCTACTAATGGAACGAATTATGAACCATTTCTTCCATTTTTATTAAGGACGTTGTGTGCGAAATTTCCTATCGATATGATTCCTTTAAATTTGCAGCACAAAAAGAGAATTTGGTGATTTTTCTAATAGTTCACGAAATTTTAAGAATTTCACCATGTAAAAGCCGCGACATTGTATAAATTCGTAATTCACGACGGCCGCCCTCTTCGTCGGTTGCATGATTTCCGAAGCTTTTCTTTAGTGCTGGTTCGGCAACGAAGTCCATTTAAGGTGAAATACACTAGACCTCGATTTTAGTGCTTAAATTCGTAAATTAACTGAAAAATTTACGGCGTTCATTTTTTGTTATTAAATTCGTAAATTTACTCAAAAATTAAAGGCGTTTTATTGTTATTTTTCTATTAAACATTAACAAAAAAAAACAACAAAAGACTTTTTTCTACAACTTGATCCTCCAAATTCCGAGCTCTCGCGGCTGTAGCTGTACGTAGTCATTGGGTAGGCATCGTTTCCGAAACCTCCATCATCCTGCTGCGATCCTGTACCGCTCGACGAGCATCCTTGGCCGCATCTTCTTCTTATTCTAAGGGGGGAAAAAACGAGTACGACAAATTAGCAAATTCCGTTGCAAATGTTTCATTGTAAGGGGGGAGAGTGAGAGAGAGAGAGAGAGAGAAACTGAGCATCGCCGGACTTTTACCAGATTTTATGAGCGTATGCTTGATAAAAATACTGAGACTGAGCGGTCCTCCGACGATTGAACAAAGTTGCTGGTTGGTTTCGGCGTAACTGGTGGTCAAGAGCGAAACATAAATCGGATATCCGATGGGCTGATCGCACCAACTGTTTATTATATTGCGCAACGCCTGTTTGGCTTTTTCTATCGAACCGCGCTCGGGATTTCGATTCCTCAGATAGATCAATCCTTGTTGTTGTCCGGCCCACAAACCTCGCACGCACTCGCGATTGATTTTTATCCCACGAAAGCTCAAGAATCGGTTATTGAGCATAATGACCTTGTATTCGTTGATACCATCGTCGAGGACGTGCCTGCCGGAACGCGCGGAAAGAACAGCATTTCCCCATAGAGGATCAGCTCCGTGACTTATGACCAAATGTTTATCGTGATTATCGATAGCCTCGTAAAGGGCAGATGGTTCCTCGTACAATTCGGGGCTCATGAAATGATCTTGATGAAGTTTCAGTGCCATTCACACACCTTTGGTGACAAAGCTTCGTAGCAGATAGACGTCGTGCAGAACCGACTCGTCCCTCGTCGATGTTACCGGAAAATCGCCTGAAAACGTGTGATTAAAAGAATTTATTTATATACAGCGTAGCACAAGCTGCTGCACCATGCGCGATTTTCATTTACCTTTGAAAAGAGCGTGTAGACCGTAGGGAAAAAATTCAACGCTCGACACGGTGTTGTGCGAGGTAGCTCCGAGTACTCGACGTCCAAAGAGACTCAAGCCGAGGCACAGAGAAACCGAATGGTAATGTCAGAATTTTCGAGCCACTGTTTGAGCCTGTTGAATTTTATGACGTAGAATAAGATACTCTTGATGTAATAGGTGACGAGAAACAAAAGTAAAATACTTGCAGCATCGAGACGGCGGAATTGTCGGAAATGGAATATCCTCCGAGGACGTATTTGGCAGTGGCGACTTCCCAAACGAGCCAGCGTTGTCTAAACGCGGCGTTTATGCTGAGAAGGTGGGAAAAATGTCCCATTTTGCAGCAGCAACAATTGTCATTTTCTTCGATGCTCTCCGAGATGGCCTCGACCTCGCGTTCGCGTCCGAGGGCCAAATCGCCGTACAGACTGCAGAGATCTCGTTGTTCGTAAATTGAATTGAGATTGTTGTCGTCGGTGCCTAAATTTATTTCCAAATGCGACGACATTCTCGTATTGCTGTGATCGACGCGTCTCGTCTTGTAACTCTCTCCAAAAATTTCATAGTTCTGACGTACGAACAGACAAATATCGCGCTGCCCAATAGCTGATTCAACGGTGTGTACCGAGGATCGCCGAAATACTCGCTTGAAGGAAAAGCATGGCCGAATGAGGCACGCAAAAACGGAGGAAAGTCCTGAAGATGAAAAAAAACTTGCTTTAAAAAATCGGTGACGATTTTTTGTCATCTTATTATCTCTATAGTTTAAAAAAAAATACTTTGTTCATATCACCTTTATTGATCCTTGCGGTTGGCCGGGGCAGTCTTCGACCAGGGATTTCATAGGCTGGTTGAGGCATCCCGCTGGCTAGTCAATTCGACTGGATCAATCGGCAGCTTTCATAACATCTCCGCTAGGCCCAACAATCACTGTCGAATCTGTACTTCGAAGCCAGATCCCATGACTCCTGACTAGACGTCAGAATTAGCGAAGGCAAATCGGTCAGCGCAGCGACCCAGTTGTTTTCCATCACTTCGCCGGTCGGTTCTTGGAGTGAACTCCCATCCTGTAAGAAACCTCGGACATTCAATTCATATTATTTCAAATCGTCGAGGCCGTACGAGATGTTGGGAAAATCTTTGCGACAGTCAAACACTGTGCATCAATTCAAGAATGAATTGAGAATTTTTCCATCCGCACATTCATGCCGCACCGACAAAAATGTTAATCGACAGTTTTAGAATATTTTGTACTTACTTTCTCCCCGCATACGGATGATTTTTTGGGATTCTCCGTGTTCATGGATCGCATGCTGACCAAGTCGTTGCTGCTGTCCAAGCGTAGACTGCGTCGATCATCAAAGTCCGGTGCACTGCGGACACTTTGCGTGGTATCAGAAGTCTTGGCAGTCGAACGCTTCCGGTGATCAGAAACCGGTCTTCTAATGTCGAAATGTTGATCGGAGCGGCTTTTCACTGCTCAACACGAGAAGTTCACTCGTGAAATGTAGGCCGTCGGGATTTCGTGCAGTGCTCGGGACATTCAGTTCCTCGACCGAACCAAAACTTGATACGGTTAATAGACTGTGCTAGCTGTCGCTGTCGCGGTTGTGCACATGAGCGAGCTGAATCCCCGATTGAGATTCGGCTTTTGAAATGACCGAGGACACGAATTTAGTTGTTTTGTGTCTTTCATTGAGGCCAAAACGGCCGACTCATATCCTGCACTTGAACACACGTACTGGATGCTGCACTCAAACACACGGAAACTAGGTTAGGTTAATCAATCGCGTCAAAGATCCGCCGAAAAAACGATTCGAACGCGAGAATAAGAAATATTGTCCAGCATCGATTGCACCAATTTTTCATCAATTAAATCGTGCAAATGAACACACCGAAACAAGGTTAGGTTTGGGTATCAAAGATCGAACGAAAAAACTATTCGGACACACGACACTAGGAAAAATATATTGTTCAGCATCGATCGAAGAAACGAGTTATTAAAATTAAGCAATTTAACTTCAACACTTTATTAATAACAAGGATATTCCGGATCGATTATTATTTTTTGTACTCTGATTCTCGATCGATTCTCGGACATGAATTTGAATATCGCGGTTATATATATAGTGCACACAAAAGACGTAACTCACAGGAGAAATATGTCGTCAGTCACGACCAATCAGAAACACGATAGGAACATTGAGCCCTTTCTCTGTGTCGTATACATGCACGCACGCACACTTCGATCATCGCATAATTTTGCCCGTGCAAAGTTTTATTTCAGCAATTACGGCATCAATCGGGTTGATTCATGGCTCAATCGAGGGGGGATTACTTAATTAGTCTAAAGTTCAAATTTGAGATCATGAAATTACCCCTGAGCTTCGTAATTCAAGAAAGTGTCTACCCCCACCGGCGAAATCGCTTTTCTTAGAGATAATATACTCGGGTGAGTCTCGGGCCAGCAGACGACGCTGTCAAATGTACTTGTCCCGAGACTCTGCCGAGTCTCTTGATAATAGACACGATAATCAACATTATATTGGGAATTTCGAGACTGATAATAATAATAGCTTTGATAATCTATAGGCAATAAAACGGGAAAACGAACGTTTGACGAAATATTTAGTATTAGGCCGTGTGTGGTAGGAATCGACGTTGAAAATGTAAATATTAAATTTCAACTCGACACTGGTTCCGATGTTGCCGTGCTTTCCGAGAAAGACTATGAGAAAAGAAAAGATTTATTATTATTAGCATTAAAAGGAACGAAGCGTCGTTTTAAATCGCATCCCGGCGATATTATCGTCCCTAAAGGAAAAATTGAGGTGAATGTTAAATACAAAAACACCAAAAAGAAATTTGAATTATTCGTACTACCGGGGGAAGGTCCTCCGCTTGTTGTTCGAACTTGGATAAAAGAATTGGCTTTACCGGTCGCGGATATAATTAAAGAAGCCGATAATTCAAATATCAACTTTGTGGAAAATGAAAATTGAGGTGATATTGCAAACATTTTGAGAAAATTCGCCTCAGTTTTTTCAGAGAAGCTTGGGAAATATTCGAAAAAAAAAGTTCAGCTTCATTTGAAAGAAAACGTCGACCCAATTTCTTGTAAACCGAGGGCTTTACCGTACGCAATGGAGGATAAAGTTGAGAGAGAATTGGAGCGTTTGGTCAAAGAGGAAATTTTGGAGCCGATTGAAAACAGTGAATGGGCAACCCCGATCGTTCCAGTCCTTAAAAGCAACGGTCAATTGAGATTGTCTGGGGATTATAAAATCACAATAAATCCAAATATTAAAATAGATCGTTACCCTATCCCGAGGGTACAGGACTTGCTTGCAAACCTCAATGGGGGGAAGATTTTTTCTAAGATTGACCTCTCACAAGCGTATCAGCAGCTTGAGTTGGACGAAGCTGGTCACGATCTCAACACATAAAGGCCTTTTCGCGTACAAACGTTTGTGTTACGGAATGTCCTCGGCACCGGGTATTTTCCAACGCGAAATGGAAGAATTATTAAAAGGCGTGGATGGCGTGGTGTGTTTCTTTGATGACATTTTAATTACTGGCCAAACGAGTGTCATCCACAATGAATGATTGAAAGAAATTTTGAAAAGATTAGAGGAGAATGGACTGATCGTTAAAAAAGAGAAATGTAAATTCGGTCAAAACTCCGTGGAATTTTTAGGCTATGTTCTAGACAGCGAAAGCACACATATTTCAAAGGAAAAAGTTAAAGCAGTTGGAGATGCTCCAGTACCAACGAATGTAACGGAGTTACAAGCGTTCTTGGGAATGCTTAATTATTATGCAAAGTTTTTAAAGAATTACTCGAGAATTGTTCACCCGCTGTACGAATTATTGCAGAAAAACGTGAAATGGAACTGGAGTAAGGTGTGCGACACCGCGTTTGGAACAGCGAAACGGAGCTTAACAGAATTTAATGTACTTGTGCATTATAATCCCAAGCTGCCAATGAAGTTAGCTTGTGATGCGTCTCCTGTGGGCCTTGGGGCGGTTCTGTCACACGTCTTCTCGGATGGTTCCGAGAAACCGATAGCATTCGCGTCAAGGTCACTCACAAAAGCTGAAAAAAACTACTCGCAGCTGGATAAAGAGGCCCTTAGCCTCATTTTTGGAGTGAAGAAATGTCACCAATATGTTTACGGTCGTGAATTTATATTGGAGACGGATCATAAGCCTTTAATTTACATTTTTGGTTCCAAACGTGGATTGCCGCAGATGTCTGCTAATCGCGTACAGAGATGGGCAGTTGTACTGTCAGCGTATGATTTCGAGATCAGGTACACTCCCGCTCAAAAGTATGGGTTCACTTCGCGAAATTTTCAGCTTCGGTATAAGTTCTTGGTGGAAATCTTGGTGGAAAAAGGTCGTAAGAGATATTAATGAGCACCGTTTTGAAGGAGACAGTTTTAGCTTCACTTTGCCATTTTTTATAATTTTTTACAATTTTTTTTATATTCCCCACGCGCTTTTGAACATGGCGGTTTTTTGATGTTTTTTTGGGCTCTGGAAACGGGCTCTCTGGCTATTAGAAAATTTCCCTTGCAATTTTATTCATCGCAGTTTCAAAGAGGATATCAAACACTGCATTTTCGTTTTTGAAAAAGTATCGTGCGATTTTTTTTACCAAAAATATTCCAATTTTTGATAAAAATTGATAATTTTATTCAATTCGGCGTATTTTAAAAACGGCGGGTGATCGAAGAAAATAGCAAGAGGGTGAAAAGTTGTAATAGATCATGATGGACCTGGTAAATTTATTTCAGAATTTTTTTCCGACATTTGTTTTTTCATACTCGTGGAGTCAAAATGATTTTAATTTTCTCATGATTTTTTCTTTTTTTAAACGGCTGAGCCATTTCTTTTATCGCTTTGATCTTTATCTTGACGTAATTTGAACTAAAAATTTATTTTTTTCACGAAAAAAACGTACAAAAAATTGTGCAAAATTAGATTTTTAGTTCCAATTACAACAAGATGCTGATAAAACCAATAAAAGGAATGCCTCCGCCGTCTCAAAAAAAGAAAAAATCATAAGAAAATTAAAATTATTTTGACTCCACGAGTATAAAAAAACAAATGTCGGACAAAAATTCTGAAATAAATCTACCAGGTCCATCATAATCTATTGCAACTTTTCACCCTCTTGCTATTTTCTTCGATCACCCGCCGTTTTCAAGATACGCCAAATTGAATAAAATTATCAATTTTTGTCAAAAATTGGAATATTTTTGGTAAAAAAAATCGCACGATACTTTTTCAAAAACGCAAATGCAGTGTTTGATATCCTCTTTGAAACTGCGATGAATAAAATTGCAAGAAAATTTTTATAATAGCCAGAGAGCCCGGTTCTACAGCGTAAAAAAACATCGAAAAACTGCCATGTTCAAAAGCGCAAGGGGACTATAAAAAAAAATGTGAAAAATTATAAAAAATGGCAAAGTAAAGCTAAAACTGTCCCCTTCAAAATGGTGCTCATTAAATTCTCTTGCGACCTTTTTCCACCAAGATATGGAACTTATACCGAAGCTGAAAATTTCGAGAAGTGAACCCATACTTTTGAGCGGGAGTGTACATTAAAGGGGTTGACAATTCTCGAGCGGATAGCCTGTCGAGACTGCATTTAACTATTAAAGAAACGCAGGAACGTGAAAGTTCCAAAGAAGAATACTCGTATCTCAGTTATGTAACGGAAAATATGGGAATCATCGACCATAATGTGGTGTGCGAGAAGACCGGTTTTGATCCCATTTTACGTAGAATCAGAGAATTTGTTATAAAGGGTTGGCCGGAAAACATCGATGAAAATTTGAAAATATATAAAACAAAAGAAAAAGAGCTGACAGTAGAAAACGGGTGCCTAATGTGGGGCTACAGGGTGGTTATCCCTGAGTGTTTGCGGAAGGAAATTTTGGGAGAACTTCATAGTTCTCATTTGGGAATTATTAAAATGAAGTCGGTGCCCAGATCTTACGTTTGGTGGCCTGGCATCGATGAAGAAATTGAAAACGTAACAAAAGCATGCGAGCTTTGCTTAGAAACAGCTGATAATCCCCCAAAAGCAACGCTACACTCGTGGAAGTGGCCCGATGGCCCCAACATGAGGTTACATGCGGATTTTTTAGGGCCTATCGAAGGAAAAATGTTTTTAGTAATAATTGACGCATATTCAAAGTGGCTCGATGTAAAAGAAATGAGAAACATTACAACTGTTACAACGAACATGGCCTTGAGAGAATATTTTTGTACTTGGGGAATTCCAATTTCCCTGGTTACAGACAATGGGCCGAGTTTCTGTTCGAGCGACTTCGAAAATTTTTTGACAGAGTATGCAGTAAGGCACATTCGTACCGCTCCGTACCACCCTGCATCAAACGGTGCTGCCGAAAATGCGGTTCGCACTTTTAAAAAGAAATATAAAATATTCGTAAAAGAGGGAAGTACGTGTCAGGAAGCTCTATGTAAGTTTCTTTTTAGTTATCAAGCGATACCACACTGTACGACCAAATATAGTCCAGCGGAACTCCAAATAGGGAGGAAGTTTAGGACAAAAATGGATTTGTTAAAACCGTCGTTACGCAGCTCAATCGAAAAGAAACAATTAAGTCAGCGACGATGTTTTAGAGGTAATCGTAAGGCGGAATTTGAAAAAAATGATATTGTCATGGCGAAAGACACGATTAATAATTCATGGCGCAAATCGAATGTAATCGACCGTATTTCTCCTGTAACGTATGTGGTAAACACGAGTGACGGAAAAGTTTGGAAGCGACATACGGACCAAATTAGAGAGTGTAAGCTCGAGAATCGAGGTGGCCAAAAAGAGCAAGGGGTTCTTGACCCAATTTCGTCCGAAGTAGAAACAGATAGTAAATTATCCGACTCTATGGAAAATATGGGAACGACAAAATCCATGGAGAATCCTAATCGTATGGACCACGAAATGGTGGTTAAATCAGACGACCCTCCGGTCTTACGCCGATCATCACGAGTTCCAAAACCCCGGAAAATATTTGACCTATAATGATAGGGTTTTGCATTGTATGCGCGTAAGCGTGAGTGAATGCGGGAAGGATGAAGCGTGCAAGGAATATTTGTAGCGTGAACGCAATCATGTATTGTCAAAAGTCATTAAGTGAAATTAAAGCGTCAAAAATGGTTTTGAATGCGAAAACGAATCTAGAGAAAAAAATTAAGTATTAAAATATAAATAAAAACGAAAAAAAACATGTCAGTGTGGAGGGATTGTGCTGTCCGCTATCAGCGCCACCTGGAATAATTTGGGGGAAAATTACGTTAAGGCTCGCGAGGCTGCGTGTGACCATTCGTGTCTGGACTACAGAACTATAAGTAGCTCTGTTCTATTTATCTAATACGCTAATAAAGTTCGATTTCCCAACGTTATCTTTATACTTTTAAACTGCTACTTTATTCATTCCCCTCACCTCAAACACTACACTGTCCGTCGCCCTTTGGTGCCCTGGAAGACCCAGGCTTTTCGTGCGTTAATTTCCGAGCGCAACCGAACTCGAGCTAAATGGCGGCGCACGAAAAACGCCTTGATCTCTTCAAATTATTAGATCCTGAGACAACGCACGCGGCAGCTGCTCTCACGCACAAAAACGGCTTACTACGCTCAACGCCTCGCGGTAGCCTCAGACCCCAAACATCTTTGGCCAGAACTCTGACGTCTCGGGATTGTTCCTAGAAGACAGCGCGCTGAAATAATTATTGCTCCGGAGGAGCTGAATGCATACTTCGGCTCGGTCTACAACGCTGCCACACTCGGACTACCCGGGACTCTGCTAACAACACGGGAATTTGACGAGTCGCAGTTTTTCTTCGCCCACATTACCCCCGAAACCCTCGTCCGCCATCTTTCTCTTACTGATTCCCATGTCTGCGGCCTTGATAGTTTCTCGGGCTTTCTACTTAAGCATTGCACTACACCGTTATTCCACCTCATCCTTGATATCCTCAACTCTTCGCTCATGCTCTCGATCTTCCCGTCGCCGTGGAAAAAGTCGTATATCGCTCCTATCCCGAAGATCCGCAATCCCTCTGCCCCTTCAGACTTCAGGCCTATCTCTCTGCTCTGTGTGCTCTCAAAAATACTCGAGAGAATCGTATTATCAGACCTTACACAGTACTTGCAACGCGCAGCGCTTTCTGACCCCCATCAATTTGGGTTCGTGACCGGCAGGTCTACACAGGCCGCCTTGATCAAAGTTCTTCATGCTGTGCGCCTCGCGATTGATCGTCGTGAAGTTACGATTCGTGTCTTATTTGATTTTTCTAAAGCGTTCGATACTGTCGACCATGGGAAACTAATTGAGGAATTGGCACGGCTGAATCTGTCTCGTCCCGCCCTGCAGTGGTTCTGGTCCTACCTCACAGGTCGTAGCCAAGCTGTCCGGACATCCCGTGGTCTCTCGAGTTGGCTACCTGTTACGTCCGGCGTCCTTTGAGGATTGGTTCTAGGCCCTGCGCTGTTTTCTCTCTTCGCGGCTGATCTCAACGACGTCGTGAAAAACTGTAGCATCGTAAAATATGCAGATGATCTGCAGTTATTTGCCCACTGTCCAGCCGAGCGCATCGCCGAATGCGTTGGCCTCATCAATGAGGACGTGACGCGTATTTCTGACTGGGCGGATATAAATCTCCTCCGACTCAACCCCGCTAAGACACAGGCCATGATCCTCGGGTCTGCTCGCATCTTGAACAAAATCGAGGAGTCAGTTCTCCCTCGAGTCAGGGTGCGCAATGACCTTGTCCCCTATGTCAACGCCGCTAAGAATCTCGGCGTATTTATCACTCCAACGCTGAACTGGCGCGAGCAGGTCACTTCTATCTGCAACCAAGTCTATAAAACGCTCTACCAGCTCAAGGTCAATCGATCAGCTCTCTCAGCCGATCTCCGTCGCCTACTTGTCGCAGCTCTCATCTTCCCAATCTTTGATTACGGCTCCCTTCTGCTGCTCGACATCACCGAGGTTAAAGACATTCACCTTCATCGTGCCCTCAACGCCTGCGTCAGATTTCTACTGAACGTTCGCAAACACGAACATATCACGCCGTTCTACGAGAGGCTCAAGTGGCTTAAGGTTGAGCAACGCCGGAAATACTTTTTAGGGACCTCCTTATATCGTGCTATGAACTATCGTGTTCCTGCCTTCTTCGCCACACAACTCGTCCGTCGCCCAGGTGCATGTGTCGCCACTCGTACACCGCAAAGCGATCTCTTTGTTCCACCTGCACGTATGTACGTCCGTCTACCAGAAATCGACACTCGTCTCCGCTACCCGGCTCTGGAACTCTCTTCCTCCGCCCATGCGGGAACTGCCTTCTGTCGCGACATTCAACCGCTAGCTCTATGAGTTTCTGCTCACCCCCTAGGTGCCTTACTCCGTCCTCCCGACAAATCCTGCTTTCTCTTTTTCTTTTCCTTTTAATTGTCATGATTCTTTCTTCTTCTAGCCACTAATTAGTCATTAAGATAAGGATTAGGTTCTTTCTTTCGATAAATCTAGCTTCTAGCTCTAATGTTGTATTTTTCTACCCTTCCGTTTCTAGCTTTCAGTTAGTTTTTAAGTTAGGATTAAGATTAGATTGAGATTCTCACTCTTTCTTTTTGATAAATCTTGCCTCTCGCTCTAATATATATTAATGTTATATCTTGTCTTTTTGCTTCTAGCTATTCAGTTAGTTTTTAAGTTAGGATTAAGATTATCACACCTCCGATTCATATTCAATCCCTTTTGTACCTTGGGGCCACCACCCTAGTGCAATTACGATAAACATTATATTCTATTCTATTCTACAAACGTCAAAAAGCAGATGGAGCATGCACGAAATCGGAGGCCAAATAAAAAATGGATTAATAACGCATATTAAATGTTCGTGCAAGTCTGGCTTGGGTCAACGATGCAAACACGCATTGGCAATTCTTCTGTACTTGGAGCGGTAAGTTTCTAACCTCAAAATTGTAATGTAAACAATTTAAAAAAGAACGCCAATTTTAAAAGATCGCAACCTCAGTAGAAAAATAATTACTCAATTTTCTTGATATCACTTTGAAATAATAAACAATTTAGATTTACAAAATTGATTGCATTTTTTCTTCCCTACGAACGGTCTTTTGACCTTCTCCAAAATTTTCTCAAAAATTCACAAGCTCAATCGACAAAAAGAATTAAAATCATTGCAACATAGCCAAGAATTAAAAAATAATGAATGGCTACATTTCACAGGGAAACGTGTGCACCCTCAATACATGTTGTGTATTTAAGGGTTTGCAAAGGCTCTACAAAAAAATGCAAAAAATTGGCGTGCATGGTTAACTAAAAAAGTTTGGCGTAGGGCCGTGTCATTGTTCTTATTAGAAGTTTCCGCGTGCACGCGCAAAGTAGCATTATGACGTCATGTAATGGAAAATGGACCATCCTCCGAAATTCTAAATGTTCGTTGTTTTTTCTGTTCTCTTTCCGCGATGATAATTCCATATTATTCCAAATGTTCGCTGTTTATTCTGTTCTCTTTCTGCGATGATATTTCCTATTTCCATATTAACCAACAATCTCTCCTCTTTGCGTAATTAATAATCATTTTTGAAAGTCTGGAGAGCCAGGTGAAACAAAACTTTTAAAAATTTTCATTTCATACAATCTGATAAATATTTTTTATCTTGACGAGTTTAGAATGAACAAGATTTCGATTGTTCAGATGAAAAACAAATGGAAATTCTATTTTAGGCAGTTGTTCAGGTTTGTCCGGCTCTCCCTTAAATTGATTTTTTATCTTCCCGGGCTTTTTTAGTTAACCATGCACGCCAATTTTTTGCATTTTTTTGTAGAGCCTTTGCAAACCCTTAAATACACAACATGTATTGAGGGTGCACACGTTTCCCTGTGAAATGTAGCCATTCATTATTTTTTAATTCTTGGCTGTGTTGCAATGATTTTAATTCTTTTTGTCGATTGAGCTTGTGAATTTTTGAGAAAATTTTGGAGAAGGTCAAAAGACCGTTCGTAGGGAAGAAAAAATGCAATCAATTTTGTAAATCTAAATTGTTTATTATTTCAAAGTGATATCAAGAAAATTGAGTAATTATTTTTCTACTGAGGTTGCGATCTTTTAAAATTGGCGTTCTTTTTTTACTTTTCAAAAGTATTTTTCCACAGTTTTAAGTACTCGCCCAAGGCGTCCAATGATTTCCCCTTTAAAATACACGTAAAGTTCGATTTTTCTTCTTAAAAGTTCTACAGATCAGAGGCATTTAAAGGTACGATCTTGGTCGACGAACCGATTTATTCATAATTGAATGCTCTACAAAAGTGTCCATTGTGACGTGATTGTAACTCGAACTGGCGAGGTCGTACGGGTCACTAAACCCAATTTTTTCATGAAATTCTCGTTTTTTTACCTCTATCTCGTAAATGACAAGAGCTACAGAAAAAATAAGAATGACAAACTTGGAGGAAATTCAATTTTCTACAAAAAAGTATTGAAGCACCAAATCGCTAACATCGATGTTTCTTGAGATATTGGGCTTTTAAGTTGAGGTAGTATGGAATTTTCATGGATTATTGAGCTAAACTGTATAAGTTGTTAATTTATTATTCTTTATTGTCATTTAAATCATCAAATATTTATGCGTTAAGTTGCAAATGATTGGAAATTTGAATGATTGAACGTTTTGAAACTGAAATTCGAGAAAAAAACACATTTTCAAAGTGCTTAAAATTATTTTTTTCACTTTTCACGAATTTTTCAATTGATTTTCTCCCGATTCTTCTAATTTACTTACCAGTAATTGAATACCTATGAATTTCTAGTTGAAAATATGTTGTAAATTTACAAAATTTTCAACTAGAAATTTACAAATTTTACAAAAATTTTGTAAATTTACAACATATTTGTAACTAGAAATGTATAGGTATTCAATTACTGGTAAGTAAATTAGAATAATCAGGGGAAAATCAATCGAAAAATTCGTGAAAAGTAAAAAAAACAATTTTGGGCACTTTGAAAATGTGTTTTTTTCTCGAATTCCAGTTTCAAAACGTTCAGTTATTCAACTTTTCAATCATTTGAAACTTAACAAATAAATATTTGATGATTTGAATGACAATAAAGAATCGTAAATTAACAACTTATACAATTTAGCTCAATAATCCACGAAAATTTCATACTACCTCAACTTAAAAGCCCAATATCTCAAGAAATATCAATGTTGGCGATTTAGTGCTTGGATACTTTTTTGTAGGAATTTGAATTTCCTTCAAGTTTGTCATTCCTATTTTTCCTGTAGCTCTTGTCATTTACGAGATAGAGATAAAAAAACGAGAATTTCATGAAAAAATTGGGTTTAGTGACCCGTACGACCTCGCCAGTTCGAGTTACAATTACGTCACAATGGACACTTTTGTAGAGCATTCAATTATGAATAAATCGGTTCGTTGACCAAGATCGTACCTTTAAATGCCTCTGATCTGTCGAACTTTTAAAAAGAAAAATCGAACTTTACGTGTATTTTAAAGGGAAATCATTGGACGCCTTGGGCGAGTACTTAAAATTAATATTAAGGGCTCAAATTTTCAGGGAATTTTCTTTAAGGTATTCCCTATAAAAATGCGAGATGGGAGTGAAAAAAAAAAATGTCGCCAAAAAAAAAGCACCCTAATAATTATACTTCAATCTACCTCATCTAGCAATTATAAAAAGCAAATGTACAATCGATATCTATAATTAATCAATAATTCTTCGTCAAAAAAGGGGAAATTGTAATACATAAGAGAATAGTATATAAGAATAGTCTACGTCAGCAAGAACTTCCCCTGGACGGAGAAACAGCGTGTCGGTGACACACACACATCCCTCCAGCGCATCGTAGTGGGGCCTTCTATAAGAGTGGGGGACCGCACGAGGGACGCCAGTTCTCGAATCTCTCCCCGGCAAGCCAGTCGAACTCCGTCCGAGAGCGAGTACGGATACTCCCGCCGCGCTTCCGAAAATCGACAAAAATTTAACATCTTCAAATCAGTTCTCGAATCTCTCCCCGGCAAGCCAGTCGAACTCCGTCCGAGAGCGAGTACGGATACTCCCGCCGCGCTTCCGAAAATCGACAAAAATTTAACATCTTCAAATCAGTTCTCGATCCTCTCCACAGACTGCCAGTCGAACTCCGACCGAGAGCGAGTACGGATATTCCCGCAGCGCGTCTGAAAATCGACAAATTACCATCTTTGAAATTTTATATCAAGTTTCCGTTTTTTTTGAGTTAAAAGTTTAACTCTCGTCTGTATCGTACTGTACAACAAATTCAAAGTTGTTCATAATATAAAAAGTGTGTAAAAGGTGATTAAAAAGTGTTCTCAACCATTTATTTCAAAATAATCATCCTTAAATCGTATTTCGCGTAATTACTAACTTAATCGCGATCAATTTTATTCCGTCGCTCATAAATTCCGAGAAGTTTTACCGTGAATTTTATTCATTCTCGCGAATTTGTGAAAATCATTTATTTAAAGAAGTTAACATCAATTTTACTTTATTGTTCAACATAAATTTCGAGAAGTCGTACCGTGAATTTTATTCATTCTCGCGAATTTGTGAAAATCAATAATTCGAAGAAATCTAACACCGATTTCATTAAGATTTCAACATCCGCGAAATTTAATTCAAAATTATCGCGCATTCCTATTTAACGCGTTTTAATCTCGCGTAAATAAAAAGAAAAACAAGTTCATCAATTTTAAATAAATAATTTCTTTCGCTTATCTAAATATTATTAATTCGAGTTGCTCAAACGAATATTCCATACAAATCCATTACTGTGGAAAATCCCATCTTTCCGTGCTTTTCCTCTTGCACGTTCTGACCATCCGTGTACCTGAACCCTTTTTTTATGACCTTGGTCTTTTCCCAGTTTTTCCTCGCCCCCTTTTTTTTCTGACCGTCCGTGCTGATTCTCAAGCACGCTGGTCACTTTCCTTTCATTTTTACCCCTTTTTGTGCGTGCTGATTCTCAAGCACTTCAAATTTTCCCCATTCCCTTTTTTTTGCTCGCGGTCGCTCCGTGCTGATTCTCAAGCACGCCGAACCGAATCCCTCGTTCCTTTTTCCATCGTCCGTGCTGATTCTCAAGCACGACATTTCCCATTTCATTTAAAATTTCCTTTTCCATCCCACATTTACCGACCGTGCTGATTCTCAAGCACGTTGATTCCGAGTTACCCGATCTTTCCTATTCCATCGACCGTGCTGATTCTTAAGCACGCCGATTCCACATTATCCAATCTTTCCTGCCCTATCGACCGTGCTGATTCGCAAGCACGTTGATCCCAGATTATCCGATCGTTCCTGCCTTATCGACCGTGCTGATTCTCAGGCACGCCGATTCCGAATTATCCGATCCTTCCTAATCCATCGATCGTGCTGATTCTCAAGCACGTCGATTCCAACCACGTCGTCCCATCCATTTACTCTCGTTTTTACCCTCCGATCACAATATTTCCGTGCTGATTCTTAAGCACGTTAAATTAAATTCGTCTTCCCATCTTCATTTCCATTAATTGATTTTCCGTGCTATCAATCGAGCACGTTTATTCAAGTCCTTTATAAAACTAAAACCCGAGCAATTCTAATCAATAATGTTAATATTTTTCACATCATGAAGGACATGCGCAATGCCTAGAGACGCGCGGGCGCTAAATTCCAACTTCGCCGAGCCATCGCGCAGCAGTACCATAAACCGGGAGCTAAAAGAGGGAACAATAAGCCCATTTTGAAAACATTTACCGATAAATTCCTCTCTAACAATTTAACCGTCGGTTTAGCAGTTGAGGAAATCAAGAACAGTCTGCCGAAGGTTCAGATCATCTCGAACATTCGTATTAAACAAACCATCTACATTGTGGATCCAAAAACCTCCTATCCTCTGGCTCGACTCGTTGGCACGACAGAAAACGTCCTTATCGAGGAACTCCAACGCGACGACACCTCAGAAGCTTCAACTTTATCTCGACCGGCTTCACCCAACAACATCGAGATCATCGAGTTGGATTAATTCTCCTCTCATCAATTCAAATATAATCGTAAGTAAAACTCAAATAGTTTCTCTCACCCGGTAACGATCTCACTGACATAGGTTCCGGTCCTAGAAGGGAAAATCTCACTTTTCTAAATACGGGATCTAAAATAAATCTACACGTCGTTTCCCCGTGTATCGCGAATAAATAGATTGATTTCTCGGATTATCGACTGCCGGTTCTTTCTCTCGTTCCATAGAACCCTTCATTTATAATCTCGACCACCAATAAAATTGTGATCTTCTTTATCGATTATCGGCCCTCTCTTCACTACAGACGGCCTAGTTATAATCTACCTTACCGACATCCATTAAAACAGAACTGTCCTGCAGTTGGTCAAGTAATTTTCTCCTTTGCCGAGAGTAGATTCAAATCTTACTTACTAACGGTCGGTAAATCGGTAAATCAAGCAACAGCATCATCAACAGTAGATCCAATTCTTTATTCAATTTTTCCGTCGAGACTTTTACATCTTTTTCTATTTCAAATCATTTTTCCAGTCCATCCCGAGCGGTCGTTGACCTAGAAATCAAAGCATTTATTTATTCGATTAATCATAATCCGGGAATTCAAACCCGCGACGTAACAATATGAGACGCGGTTCATGATCTGAGCTCTTTTCAAGAGACTCGGCAGAGTCTCGGGACAAGTACATTTGAAAACAGCTGTGCGTCGTCTGCTTGTCCCGAGCGCTCGCCGAGTCTATACTTTCTCGTAGTAAAACGATTCGCGGTGGTGGGAAAAAAAATTTCGATGACATTTCAGCTAACTGTAAAGCCCAGCAGTCGTCTAGCGACCTGAAAATTGGCATGGAGACTAATTACGCGATGCTCTTTCGATTGAGCCTAAAATAAGTACGATTGATCAAGTGATTGCTGAGAAAAAACTTTGCACGGGCTTAGTCCTATCTCAGCCTTTGTCAGAACCACGCTACATCGAAGGATTTGACGTGTCTGTACATGGCCGCCCGACAACACATTCAAAGGGGTCTGTGCGCCCATCGTAGCCAATCCCGGGCTGCGAAATTCCTGATTGGTCGAGGCTGCGATGATTCCAATGGATCCGTCGTGCACACGACAGTGCAGACGAGCGAACCAAAAATGTCAGCTGATATTTCGAAGGGCCGATTTGACGCGAGTGTGAGAGAGGTAACTGAAATAAGTTCATATTTTTCTTTTGCGCTCTTGACATTTTCGAGAAAATAACTGTTACAATTGTTCCTTGTCAAACAACGAACGTTGGCTAACCGTTTATTTTCTTGAGGATGCAAGGTTATGCGAGAAGAATGTGTTGCTGGTTTTTCGTTACCGAGTATGAACGAATGCTGTGATACAGCTTTGACAGATCGTCATAACCTCACAAATTCGGAATTTTGAGCTGGCATATTACCGACATGCTCTGATGACGAGAGAATATGCTTCATGAATGAATATGCTCCACATCTTTTGACCTTTTCCTACACCCACCATTTTATTCATTTACAGCATGACTTATACATAATAACTCTCAGCGGTATAAAAATCTTGTCGCTGATTCGAACCACATAAAATTCTTGTCGCAGCGGCACATAAAAATCTTGTCGCTGCAAGTTATCTAATGGCTCCGGATAACTCTCAGTGGCATCAAAATCTTTTCGCTGAGCCACATGAAGATCAATCACTGAGCAATAATATCTCTCAGCAAAACAAAAATCTTGTCGCTAATACACATGAAAATCTTGTTGCTGAGGCAAATGATAATCTTGTCGCTGCGACGGCTCAGTGACATGAAAATCTTGTCGCCCAACCCATGAAGAGTGATCGCTAAGCGATATTATCTCTCAGTGACATAAAAATGTTGTCGCTGAGCCATATGAAAATCTTGTTGCTGAGGCAAATGAAAATCTTGTCGCCGCAAGGCCTCAGTGACATAAAAATCTTGTCGCTGCGAGGGCTCAGTGACATAAAAATCTTGTCGCTGCGAGGGCTCAGTGACAAAAAAATCTTGTCGCTGCGAGGGCTCAGTGATATAAAAATCATGTCGCTGAGCCACAAGAAAAAATTGTACATTTGTTCCTTTCTGCCAAAATTCTCATGGAGCCAAAGAAAAAAATTCTTCACTACAACTTCATGCTAAAATATTGATTTTTTTCAACTCGTAGTCAAAAATTGAAAATTGAATTCTCGCGATAAATTGAGACTTTGGCACGTGTTTCCTTTTTGTTTCAGCGTATCAAACCGAGTGGCTGGAAAAAAAATCATAATTTTACCATTTTGGCTCGGAGAAGAGGGATTTTCGTTTGAAAATTGTCGAAAAATCGTCCTTTCCAAGCAAAAATCATGGTAATGGGCAAAAAATCATTTCTCGATGAAAAATTGAGATAGACACATAATTCTGGGCTTGAATTGAGCTCCACAAAGTCTAGTTGCTGGGAAAAAATCAGCATTTTATTGTCATGGAGCGAAGAAGAAAAATTCTTCGCTAAAACTTCATGTTCAAATATCGATTTTTCCAACTCGGGGGCAAAAGTCGAAAATTTAATTCTTGCGATAAATTGAGACTTTGGCACGTGTTTCCTCTTTGTTTCAGCGTATCCAACCGAGTGGCTGGAAAAAAAATCATAATTTGTACGATTTTTACTCGGAAAAGCGCGATTTTCGTTTGAAAATTGTCGAAAAATCGTCCTTTTCAAGCAAAAATCATGGTAATGGGCAAAAAATCATATCTCGATCAAAAATTAAGATAGAGACATAATTCTGGGCTTGGATTAAGATCCATATAGTGTCCTTCTAGGGGAAAAATCAGCATTTCATGTTCATGAAGCCAAACAAATAGATTCTTCGCTCCTAAGTGATGTAAAAATGTCGTTTTTTTGTAAGCTGATAGTGAAAAGGCAAAAATACCATTCTCGAGCAAAATCACGATTATGGCACGTGTTCACGTTTTCTTCCAGCTCAACAAATCATGTGGCTTGAAAAAAAATCAAAATTTATACTATTTTCACTCGGAGAAGAGCGATTTTCGTTTGAAAATTGATGAAAAATCGTCATTTTCAAGCAAAAATCATGGTAATGGGCAAAAATTCATATCTCGGTGGAAAATCGAGATAGAGACATTATTCTGGGCTTAAATTGAGCTCAACAGAGTATATTTTTGGGGAAAAAATCAGCAATTTATTCCCATAAACCCAACTAAATAAAATCTTCGCTCCCAAGTCATGTAAAAATGTCGTTTTCTTCTAAGCTGATAGTGAAAATGCAAAAATATCATTCTCGAGAAAATATAAGATTATGGCACGCGTTCACGTTTCCTTTTAGCTCAGCAAACCATGTGGACGAAAAAAAAAACATGATTTCACCGTCCTTGCTCGGAGAAGAGCGATTTTCGGTTGAAAATTAATGAAAAATCGTCATTTTCGAGCAAAAATGATGGAAATGGGCAAAAAATCATATTTCGGTGAAAAATTAAGATAGAGACATGATTTTTGGCTTCAAATGAGCTCCACAGAGTACACTTCTAGGGAAAAATCAGCAAATTATTCCTACCGGACTGAAAAAATTGGAGACTTTCAATCAGAAAAAATAAGTGATATCCTAGCCAAAAATCCCCTCCCGGGGAAAAAAGCTTGGACAAGTACATTTGTTGGTGATCCCCATTTCCATTTGTTTTCACAGAAAAATCTAATCCCCCCTTGACAAAAATTGGAAACGCCAACAAAATAAAGAATTTAAGAAAACCAAAAAAAAAAAAAAAATTCAAAAAGATTGAGAAAAATGCAAGAAATGCGAGAATGGTAGAAAAAAATTAATGGTATTCGCTCGGCATAAAAAATTCTGATATCTATAAAAGGACAAGTATTCCCTGTCTGAAAATCATGTTGATGTTCGAAAATCAATTAACGAGAAAAAAGAAAATCTTCCAAAAAGACACGTCTCAAAAAAAGGAACCCCTAAATACAAAATGGCGAATCGACAGAAAAACTTCATAAAAAAATACAAAACTAAAGTTTGCCATCATATGTCGAGCGTATGCGCACAGAGTACTTGGCCGGCCCGAAATTTTGAATGCAAGTGCTCAGCTTGGTTAATCTTGGCATAACGTAATTATTTGGTTTCAGAAATCTTCTTAGAAAAGACACGCGAAAGCTTGGCGAAAATCTCGAGTCAATCAAGGTTCTCTCCTAAAACGATTTATATTTCAATTTATATTTCAAATTTTTTGTATTAGCTTCCGCTGTTTGTAGATAGGTAGAACAACTTGGTTGTATTCATGAGAAAAATGATAAGCGCTACACAAATGTCACTGAACGTTATACATTCAAATGAATTAGTACAAATTCAAATTTTTCTCTCAATTTGATATACAATTAATTAATTAAATCATTTGCGCAACATCTTACACAAGTATGGATACGTAGAAAAATAACAACTGATCACTAATTAAGGTGGAGCTAAATATTATATCAAATGACCCGTAATGCGTCGATAAAAATTGCACTTCTAGCAATTTTTTGTATTACTAGCTTGAAATATAAATCGTTTTAGGAGAGAACCTTGATTGACTCGAGATTTTCGCCAAGCTTTCGCGTGTCTTTTCTAAGAAGATTTCTGAAACCAAATAATTACGTTATGCCAAGATTAACCAAGCTGAGCACTTGCATTCAAAATTTCGGGCCGGCCAAGTACTCTGTGCGCATACGCTCGACATATGATGGCAAACTTTAGTTTTGTATTTTTTTATGAAGTTTTTCTGTCGATTCGCCATTTTGTATTTAGGGGTTCCTTTTTTTGAGACGTGTCTTTTTGGAAGATTTTCTTTTTTCTCGTTAATTGATTTTCGAACATCAACATGATTTTCAGACAGGGAATACTTGTCCTTTTATAGATATCAGAATTTTTTATGCCGAGCGAATACCATTAATTTTTTTCTACCATTCTCGCATTTCTTGCATTTTTCTCAATCTTCTTGAATTTTTTTTTTTTTTTGGTTTTCTTAAATTCTTTATTTTGTTGGCGTTTCCAATTTTTGTCAAGGGGGGATTAGATTTTTCTGTGAAAACAAATGGAAATGGGGATCACCAACAAATGTACTTGTCCAAGCTTTTTTCCCCGGGAGGGGATTTTTGGCTAGGATAGACTGTTTTCGCGAAAATTTTTCACGGGTTTTCAAGTTTACGACACAAAATACGAGTCGATTTCAGCGTATCCTGGCGATTTGTTGCATTCCGATAGGAAACGGCCCTCATGCTTCGATTTTTCACGAGTTTCTACGAAGAAAAATGTCGAATGAGACGAAAAATTGACGATTGGCAAACGTTTCGTTTCATCGTTTCCGAAGTGATTTTACATCTAAACGACGTGGTTTTACGTCAGAATGGATATGAGACGCGTTCCATTATCCGAGCTCTTTTATACGGTTTCGCGGAAATTTTTCACGGATTCTCAAGTTTAAGACACGAAATACGAGTCGATTTCAGCGTTTTCCGGCGATTTGTTACATTCCGGTTGGAAACGACCCTCAGGCATCGATTTTTCACGAGTTTCTACGAAAAAAAATGTCGAATGGGACGAAAAATTGACGATTGGCAAACGTTTCGTTTCATCGTTTCCGAAGTGATTTTACATGCAAACGACGTGGTTTGCCATCAGAATCACAGATATGAGATGCGTTTCATGATCCGAGCTTTTTTAGACTGTTTTCGCGAAAATTTTTCACGGATTTTCAAGTTTACGACACGAAATACGTGTCGATTCCAGCGTATTCTGGCGATTCGTTACATTTCGACAAGAAATGGCCCTCATGTATCGATTTTTCACGAGTTTCTACGAAGAAAAACGTCCAATGGGACGAAAAATTGACGATTGGCAAACGTTGCGTTTCATCGTTTCCGAAGTGATTTTACATCCAAACGACGGTGGTTTACGTCAGACTAAAGGATATGAGACGCGTTTCATGATCCGAGCTCTATTAGACGGTTTTCGCGAAAATTTCTCACCGATTTTCAAGCTTACGATACGTAAAACGTGTCGATTTCAGCGTATTCGGGCGATTCGTTACATTTTGATAAGAAATTGCCCTCATGCATCGATTTTTCACGAGTTTCTACGAAGAAAAATGTCGAATGGGACGAAAAATTGACGATTGGCAAACGTTTCGTTTCATCGTTTCCGAAGTGATTTTACATGCAAACGACGTCGTTTCACGTCAGAATCAAAGATATGAGACGCGTTTCATGATCCGAGCTCTTTTAAACTGTTTTCGCGAAAATTTTTCACGGATTTTCAAGTTTACGACACGAAATACGTGTCAATTTCTGCGTATTCTGGCGATTCGTTACATTTCGATAAGAAATGGCCATTTCTTATCGAAATGTAACGAATCGCCCGACTACGCTGAAATCGACACGTTTTACGTATCGTAAGCTTGAAAATCGGTGAAAAATTTTCGCGAAAACCTTCTAAAAGAGCTCGGATCATGAAAAGCGTCTCATATCCTTTTTTCTGACGTACAACACCGTCGTTTGGATGTACAATCACTTCGGAAACGATGAAACGAAACGTTTGCTAATCGTCAATTTTTCGTCCCGTTGGACATTTTTCTTCGTAGAAACTCGTGAAAAAACGATGCATGAGGGCCATTTCTTATCGAAATGTAACGAATCGCCAGAATACGCTGAAATCGACACGTATTTCGTGTCGTAAACGTGAAAATCAGTGGAAAATTTTCGCGAAAACAGTCTAAAAGAGCTCGGATCATGAAACGCGTCTCATATCTGTGATTCTGACGGGAAGCCACGTCGTTTGCATGTAAAATCACTTCGGAAACGATGAAACGAAACGTTTGCCAATCGTCAATTTTTCGTCCCATTCGACATTTTTCTTCGTAGAAACTCATGAAAAATCGATGCATGAGGGCCGTTTTCTATCGGAATGTAACAAATCGCCAGGATACGCTGAAATCGACTCGTATTTTGTGTCGTAAACTTGAAAATCCGTGAAAAATTTTCGCGAAAACAGTCTAAAAGAGCTCCAATCATGAAACGCGTCTCATATCCTTTAGTCTGACGTAAAACACCGTCGTTTGGATGTAAAATCACTTCGGAAAAGATGAAACGAAACGTTTGCCAATCGTCAATTTTTCGTCCCATTCGACATTTTTCTTCGTAGAAACTCTCGAAAAATCGATGCATCAGGGCCTATTTTTATCGAAATGTAACGAATTGTTACGTCCTGGGATCTCCCGAGTGTCTGACTTGTTGCGTAATTCTGAAAACATAAAAAGAAAATAGAAAATTCACTAAAATCGTCCCATTCAAATATTTAAATTTCAACCGACAAAATTATTCGGAGAGTAAACTAGAAATAAATCTGTTTAATCACAATATAATTATCATAATAAGGAAAAGGAAATAAATTTATAACGAATTGTCACTTTTAGGACACCCCGTAATATAACTTCTGGGTCACCCCATATACATCTACGACGAGCGAACAGCTGATCAGCTGTTGAGCGTACGCGCGCCTCGACCTACCGCACCCGTAGTGCTTGCGCGCCACAACAAATGTCAAAGTCACGAAAAGGATCAAATTTCATTATTTTTCCGAATTTTTCGATAAAATATTTTTATTGCATAATCGTGTTACTCATGTCAAGGGCTTCATTTTAAGTGGTCATACATCCATGTTCGGACAATTTTTAATTAAACAATATTTTTGTTAACTTTAAATATTTTATTAGCTCGCAAATTACAAAATTATAAGCTTCGAAATACACGTTCTTAATCTTCATAGAAACCCTTTTGTTTGAATACTTATTTCATTATTGTTGAACCATTTTTATAAACAAGACTTAAACAATTCTTCTCATTTCATTAACTCATAATTTTGCATATTTGATAATTCTTTTTACATATTCCGGTTCTCTATGAAAAGCCCTTTGAAACGAATATTCACTCAACCTGTTCCGAACTATTTTGCAATAAATAAATACAGAATCATTTCTAATTTCATTAACTAACAATTATAAAACCACGTCATCCCAAGTATGCTCATTCAATTCGATTTGAAAGGGCCTTCTATTCAAATCCTCACAAAAGTCTTTCATAATTATGACAATAATCAACAATAATCATTAATTATTATTAATGATTATTGTTATCAAGAGACTCGGCAGAGTCTCGGGACAAGTACATTTGACAGCGTCGTCTGCTGGCCCGAGACTCACCCGAGTATATTATCTCTAAGAAAAGCGATTTCGCCGGTGGGGGTGGACACTTTCTTGAATTACGAAGTCCAGGGGTAATTTCATGATACGAAATTTGAACTGGAGACTAATTACGTTATCCCCCCTCGATTGAGCCATAAATCAACCCGATTGATGCCGTAATTGCTGAGAAAAAACTTTGCACGGGCAAAATTATGCGCTGATCGAAGTGTGCGTGCGTGTATGTATACGACACAGAGAAAGGGCTCAATGTTCCTATCGTGTTTCTGATTGGTCGTGACTGACGACATATCCAGCTGTTCCCATCCGAGGAACACCTGCTGGTTGCCAGTTCACGAATACATCTTTATACATGTGTCGTTCAATTTTACGGTGATAAATATAGAAACATTCGAAAGTCAGATTGTCAAAATTAGAAAAACATAACCTAAAATTCCGCTAGCAATCGTGTATATTTTGACGGCCGATATTGACGCGAGTGTAAGAGAGATAGCTGGAACGGGTTGACATTTTTTGCCGACTTTGTGATGAATAATAGGCTAAAAGCTCTGACAGCTCGCCATAACCTCACTAATGCTAATTTGCAGGTAGCATTAACGACATGCTCCAGTGACAGGAGAATATGCTTCAGGAATGAATATGCTTCACAACCATTGCCCTATTCCTAAGCCCACAATTTTATTCATTTACAGCAAATCTGAAATCGCCGCTGGCATATTATATTGATTGCAGAGCGACAATAACTCTCAGCGACATAAAAAACTTGTCGCTGAGCCACATGAAAATCTTTCCGCTGAGCCACGTGTAATACTTATCGCTGCCAGCTATCCGGAAGCTCCACATATAACTCTCAGTGGCATAAAAATCTTGTCGCTGAGCCACATGAAAATTTTGTCGCTGCGAGTTATCCGGAAGCTTTGGATATCTCGCAGCGACAAGTTTTGCTTCAAAAGGAACCAATTATTGTGGAGCATAACTAACATCGCCGCTGGCGTTAGATTAATCGCAAAGCGACAATAACTCTCAGCGACATAAAAATCTTGTCGGTGAGCCACATGAAAGTTTTGTCGCTGCGAGTTATCCGGAAGCTTTGGATATCTCTCAGCGACAAGTTTTGCTTCGAAAGGAACCAATTATTGTGTAGCATAATTAACATCGCCGCTGGCGTTAGATTAATCGCAAAGCGACAAAAACTCTCAGCGATATGAAAATCTTGTCGCTGAGCAACATAAAAATCTTGTCGCTGAGCCACATGAAAATCTTTCCGCTGAGCCCCATGAAATTCTTATCGCTGCCAGCTATCCGGTATCCGAAAGCTCCAGATAATTCTCAGTGGCATGAAAATATAAATTCTTCGCGACAAATTCATGTTAAAACATTGATTTTTTCCAACTCGTGATCAAAAGTTGAAAATTGCATTCCCGCGATAAATTGAGACTTTGGCACGTGTTTTCTCTTCTTTTCAGCGTATCAAACTGAGTGGCTGGAAAAAAATGCATAATTTATGCGATTTTTACTCGGAGAAGAGCGATTTTCGTTTGAAAATTGTCGAGAAATCGACATTTTTCAGCAAAAATCATGCTCGTGAGCAAAAAATCATATCTCGATGAAAAATTGAGATAGAGACATGACTCTGGGCTTAAATTGAGCTCCACAGAGTATATTTGATGAAAAAAAATCAGCAGTCCATTCTCATGGAGCCAAGCAGAAAAATTCTTGGCAACAAATTCATGTTAAAACTCTGATTTTTTCCAACTCGTGATCAAAAGTTGAAAATTGCATTCCCGCGATAAATTGAGACTTTGGCACGTGTTTTCTCTTCTTTTCAGCATATCAAACTGAAAGGCTGGAAAAAAATGCATAATTTATGCGATTTTTACTCGGAGAAGAGCGATTTTCGTTTGAAAATTGTCGAAAAATCGACATTTTCTAGCAAAAATCATGCTCGTGAGCAAAAAATTGTATCTCGAAGAAAAATCGAGATAGATACATGATTCTGGACTCAAATTGAGCTCCACAGAGTATATTTGGAGGGAAAAAATCAGCATCTCATTCGCATGGAGCCAAGAAGAAAAATTCTTGGCAACAAATCCATGTTAAAACTCTAATTTTTTCCAACTCGTGATCAAAAATCGAAAATTGCATTCACGCGGTAAATTGGGACTTTGGCACGTGTTTTCTCTTCCTTTCAGCGTATCAAACTGAGTGGCTGGAAAAAATGCATAATTTATGCGATTTTCACTCGGAGAAGAGCGATTTTCGTTTGAAAATTGTCGAGAAATCGACATTTTTCAGCAAAAATCATGCTCGTGAGCAAAAAATCATATCTCGATGAAAAATTGAGATAGAGACATGATTCTGGGCTTAAATTCAGCTACACAGAGTATATTTGAAGGAAAAAAATCAGCAGTCCATTCTCATGGAGCCAAGCAGAAAAATTCTTGGCAACGAATTCATGTTAAAACTCTGATTTTTTCCAACTCGTGATCAAAAATCGAAAATTGCATTCACGCGGTAACTTGAGACTTTGGCGCGTGTTTTCTCTTATTTTCAGCGTATCAAACTGAGTGGCTGGAAAAAAATGCATAATTTATGCGATTTTTACTCGGAGAAGAGCGATTTTCGTTTGAAAATTGACGAAAAATCGTCATTTTCAAGCAAAAATCATGCTCGTGAGCAAAAAATCATATCTCGATGAAAAATCAAGATAGCGACATGACTCTGAGCTTAAATTGAGCTCCACAGAGTATATTTGAAGGAAAAAAATCAGCAGTCCATTCTCATGGAGCCAAAAATATAAATTCTTCGCGACAAATTCATGTTAAAACTCTGATTTTTTCCAACTCGTGATCAAAAGTTGAAAATTGCATTCCCGCGATAAATTGAGATTTTGGCACGTGTTTTCTCTTATTTTCAGCGTATCAAACTGAGTGGCTGGAAAAAAATGCATTACTTATGCGATTTTTACTCGGAGAAGAGCGATTTTCGTTCGAAAATTGACAAAAAATCGTCATTTTCAAGCAAAAATCATGCTCGTGAGCAAAAAATCATATCTCGATGAAAAATCGAGATAGCGACATGACTCTTTTAAATAATAATATTGCTTGACGGACTTTTCTATAACTTATTATTTAGGGTGTCAAGGATGATCAGCTTTAAATAACGAGACTCAATGACACAGTTTAATATGAAAGAGGAGAGTGATTAAATTTATTAAATAATTAAGACATAAAACAGATGATATAAATTAAACGTTACAATTGACGCGATCGCGATTTACCCACGCGATCGTTACATATACAACGCATGAGCGTTCGTTTCTCGGACACGCGGTCTAATCTTCGCGTTCCTTTTCTCTCTCGCACTTATCGTTCGGCCTATAACAGGGCCTCCTCTACTCGGCCTATAACAGGGCCTCCACAGCCTATAACTCGGCTCACGCGGCTAACTGCCTCTCTCTCTTTGTAACGGCTACTGCCTCGCTCGCTCGCTCGCTCGCATATTTATACTCTCGCAAGGTAACGCTTCGAGAACATTCTCGTTCATTCTCGCTTATTCTCGCTCATTCCACACATGGCGACTTCCTGTTTCGTAGCGCCATCTGCTCTCACTCTCATTCTCTACGCGGTAATTTCAAACGAATCGGATTTTCTTTAACAACTCTGAGCTTAAATTGAGCTCCACAGAGTATATTTGATGAAAAAAAATCAGCAGTCCATTCTCATGGAGCCAAGCAGAAAAATTCTTGGCAACAAATTCATGTTAAAACTCTGATTTTTCCCAACTCGTGATCAAAAGTTGAAAATTGCATTCCCGCGATAAATTGAGACTTTGGCACGTGTTTTCTCTTTTTTTCAGCGTATCAAACTGAGTGGCTGGAAAAAAATGCATAATTTATGCGATTTTTACTCGGAGAAGAGCGATTTTCGTTTGAAAATTGTCGAAAAATCGACATTTTCAAGCAAAAATCATGCTTGTGAGCAAAAAATTATATCTCGATGAAAAATCGAGATTCAGATATGACTCTGGGCTTAAATTGAGCTCCACAGAGTATATTTGAAGGAAAAAAATCAGTAGTCCATTTTCATGGAGCCAAGCAGAAAAATACTTGGCAACAAATTCATGTTAAAACTCCGATTTTTTCCAACTCAAGGTCGAAAATCGAAAATTGCATTGACGCGGTAGATTGAGACTTTGGCGCGTGTTTTCTCTCCTTTTCGGCGTATCAAACTGAAAGGCTGGAAAAAAAGTCATAATTTATACGATTTTTACTCGGAGAGAGCGATTTTCGTTTGAAAATTGTTGAAAAATCGTCATTTTCAAGCAAAAATCATAGTTATGAGCAAAAAATCATATCTCGGTGGAAAATTGAGATAGAGACATGACTTTGGGCTTAAATTAAGCTCCAAAGAGTAAATTTCTGGGAAAAGAAATCAGCAATTTATTCCCATAAAGCCAACTAAATAAAATCTTCACTCTCAAGTCATGTAAAAATGGCGTTTTTTTTTCTAAGCTGATGGTGAAAATGCAAAAATATCATTCTCGAGAAAATATAAGATTATGGCACGCGTTCACGTTTCCTTTTAGCTCAGCAAACCATGTGGACGAAAAAAAAAACATGATTTCACCGTCCTTGCTCGGAGAAGAGCGATTTTCGTTTGAAAATTGATGAAAAATCGTCATTTTCGAGCAAAAATGATGGAAATGGGCAAAAAATCATATTTCGGTGAAAAATTGAGATAGAGACATGATTCTTGGCTTAAAATGAGCTCCACAGAGTACACTTCTAGGGAAAAATCAGCAAATTATTCCCACCGGACTGAAAAAATTGGAGACTTCCAATCAGAAAAAAGAAGTGATATCCTAGCCAAAAATCCCCTCACGGGGAAAAGAGCCTGGACAAGTCCATTTGTTCGTGACCCCCGTTTCCAATCGTTTTCACCGACAAATCCGACCCCCCTAAAAAAGAATTGAAATAAAATGAATAATAGAAAAAAACCGTCGGAAAAAATGGCTCCTAAAGAAATGGACAAAAACCTAAAAAAAAAAAATCGAAATAATTGAAAAAAATACAATGAATGTAAAAATAGTAAAAAAAAAAATTGATTATTTTCGCTCAGCACGAAAAATTCTTGATATCCATGAAAGGACAAGTATTCCATTGATGGCTGAAAATCAATTAACAAGAAAAAGGGAAAAGTTCCAAAAAAACACGGCACAAAAAAAAGAAACCCCTAAATACACAATAGCGAATCGACAGAAAAACTTGCGCGACGTGATGGAAAACTAAAGTTTGCCATCGCATGTTGAGCAGTTGAGCGGATACGCACAGAGTACTTGTCCGGCCCGAAATTTTTTTATTAGAAGTGCTCATAGGTTTTGAACTTGACATAACGTAATTGTTTAGTCTCATTGTCAGAAAGCTTTTTAGAAAAGACACGTGAATGGTCGGTGAAAATCTCGAGTCAATCAAGGTTCTTTCCAAAACCGATTTACATTTCAAGTGAATAATACAAAAAATTGCTAGGAGTGCATTTTTTTCCGATGCATTACGGGTCATTGAATTTAACTAGCTGCACCTCAATAATTCATTAGTTGTAATTTTTCTATGTATCCATACTCGTGTAAAATATTGCACAAATAATTAATTTATTAATGGCTGTGGCTATTCGTCCGGATATTTCATACACTAAAAAGCATGGTCGAACGAATAAGCAACCCTTAATCGTACGGATAAAGCGGAAATCATTGGATAAAGCGTGTCCGGACGAATATTATTCGTCCGGCTATCCGGACGACTAGCCACTGCGTTTCTCTTAAATAATTGTATATCAAATCGAGAGAAAACTTTGAATCTGTACCACTGCATTTGAATGTATAAAGTTCAGTGATGTTTGTATAACGCCCATCATTTTTCTCATGAATACAACCGAGTTGTTCTATCTATCTAAAAATAGCGGAAGCTAATACAAAAATTTTCGGGCCGGACAAGTACTCTGTGCGTATCCGCTCAACTGCTCAACATGCGATGGCAAACTTTAGTTTTCCATCACGTCGCGCAAGTTTTTCTGTCGATTCGCTATTGTGTATTTAGGGGTTTCTTTTTTTTGTGCCGTGTTTTTTTGGAACTTTTCCCTTTTTCTTGTTAATTGATTTTCAGCCATCAATGGAATACTTGTCCTTTCATGGATATCAAGAATTTTTCGTGCTGAGCGAAAATAATCAATTTTTTTTTTTACTATTTTTACATTCATTGTATTTTTTTCAATTATTTCGATTTTTTTTTTTTTTAGGTTTTTGTCCATTTCTTTAGGAGCCATTTTTTCCGACGGTTTTTTTCTATTATTCATTTTATTTCAATTCTTTTTTAGGGGGGTCGGATTTGTCGGTGAAAACGATTGGAAACGGGGGTCACGAACAAATGGACTTGTCCAGGCTCTTTTCCCCGTGAGGGGATTTTTGGCTAGGATATATTATATATATATATATATTATATATTATATATATTATAGTTCAGGGTATAAATAGATATTTCCATATTTACACCTACATTTATTGTTATTAAACATTTATTCATATAAAATATACACCTTTCCGGAATTTAAACGCTTTTAGAACATAAATAAATAGTAATTAAATATATGTTACGTAATTTTAAATACATTTATAAATCTACGTTATACGCCAATGGGCATTTTTCCGTTAAAAATAGAAAATAAACAGGACCACGCGTCAACAAGTGGTCCTCGAATTTCTCTGGAGAGACGCACTTCTCTCAAGTGCAAAATAACGCCGAGTCATGTCCGGCGAAGGAGTCTGCTTATTCTCACAAAGATCTTCAACTTAGAAACAAAGAAATATCCTTTATGCACGGTCAGCTGGGAAAAGTCACCCGAAACCTTTCCCGTCGTTGTCGCGACGACGGTACAGTCCGCTAAGAAATACTAATCTCCAATTTAACAGACTCGCAAAATTCATAATTTATAAACGCTTCTAAATTGTTTATTTATCCAGTCACATCCATTCTTTTGTTATAGTCAAACTCACTATTGTTATACCTTTCTTTTAGATCCCAGTGAGACCATATTTAACGGAATATCACGACTTAACAAATTTTCATAAAAATGAATAAAATTATCCAATCGTCATGAAAAACTCTTTATTTATATAAAATTTACCACCGAATCGAATAAAATTAAAAGTAATCACGAACAATGTTAATATATACCTGAAATAGTTTGAATAAAATGTTAATAAATAAAATACAACTCACCAAATGAATAACGACGAAATAAACCGCAATCCTCACATCTGTCAAACCTTGTATCTGCAAAAACCTGTAACAACAAATAGAAATAATATAAAAACTACAAATAATTAATATAAAAAAATATAACTTACCAAAAAAACGAAGTGCGTCGATCCATCCTAACCTGTAAAAGAGAAAAACATATATTAATAAGATAATTCGATGTAAAATCAATGATTAATTAATAAATGATTCATTAATCATCGATAAAATAGAAAATTCATAGTTATATTTTATTATATTTTATTTATTAATAATAAGAAACAATTGTACAATTACCGATTAGTTAATTATATTAATTAATCAATAATTCTTAAACCAGAAAAGGGGAAATTGTATTATATAAGAAAATAGTATATAAGAAAGCGTCGCGTCAGCAGAAACTTCCCCTGGACAACGGGACGGCGTGTCAGTGATACACGCACACTTCTCTCCAGCGCATCCATGTGTGGCCTTCTATAAAAGTGGGGGACCGCACGAGGGGCATCAGTTCTCGATCCTCTCCACAGACTGCCAGTCGAACTCCGACCGAGAGCGAGTACGGATATTCCCGCAGCGCGTGTGAAAATCGACAAGTTAACATCTTCAATTTATTCAAGTTTTGTCTTTCGAGTTAAAAGTTTAACTCCGATTCTTTTATTGTATCGTTCTTCAAGTAAAAAGTTTGTAAAAATACAAAAGTGTTAAAAGGTGATTAAAAAGTGTCTTAATCATTTATTTCAAAATAATCATCATAAAATCGTTTTTCCGCGTATTTCAAAGTTAATCGCGATCCATTTCTTTCAATTAAATAGAATTCGTCATTAATTCGGAGGAGTTTTTACCGTGCATTTGAGGCATTCTTGCGAATTTCTGAAAAATCGTTTAATTAAAGAAATTTTATATCTGAACTAAACGGGTTCAAGATATTTTGTCGTTTATCCTAAAATTCCGAGAAGTCGTACCGTGAATTTTATTCATTCTTGTGAGTTTTGGGAAATATTTCATCGTTCGTTAGAAATTCCAAGAAGTCTTTACCGTGAATTTTATTCATTCTTGCGAATTTTCTAAAAAATCATTTAATTAAAAGAAACTTAACATCGATTTCTTTCCATTTTCAATATTCAAGGAATTTAATCCAAATTCCGTCCAATTTAACGCGTTTAAATCTCGCGTAAATAATAAATCAAGTTCATCGAATTTTAACAAACAGTTTAACTTCTTCATTTCGATTCTATTAATTCGAGTTGCTCAGTCAATATTTCCCTCCGATATTTTTTCCTTCCTCCGGATTTTACCCTTCTCCATTACCAACCACCTGAGGACTTTAATCCTTTTATTGCCCCTAATTGCCCCCGTTCACACCTTTTTACGATCCTTTTTGACCGCCCGTGCTGTTTCCCTAGCACGTTGGCCAGACTCCTTTCTTTTTCCAAGTCCCTTTTTTGTGCGTGCTGATTCTCAAGCACCTCGAATATTTTCACATTTTCCATTTTTCCATCTCGTTTGCGTTTGATCGTGCTGATTCTCAAGCACGTCGAACCAGACTTATTTCTCCCTCTTCCTTATCGTCCGTGCTGATTCTCAAGCACGTCGATTCCCATCCACCGAGTCTTTCCTTCCTTATCGTCCGTGCTGATTCTCAAGCACGTCGATTCCCATCCACCGAGTCTTTCCTTCCTTATCGTCCGTGCTGATTCTCAAGCACGTCGATTCCCATCCACCGAGTTTTTCCTTCCTTATCGTCCGTGCTGATTCTCAAGCACGTCGATCCCAAACTACGTAATATTTCCTTCCTCACCGACCGTGCTGATTCTCAAGCACGTCTACTCTTCCCATTTATCCTCTATTTCCCTTTTTCCCAAAATTTCTCCGTGCTGATTCTCAAGCACGTTAAATTGAACCCATCTTCCCGTTATCATTTCCTTAGATTGATTTACCGTGCTGTTATTTGAGCACGTTTATTAAAATCCTTCATTAAATTTTAAATTGAGCAATTCCAATTAATGAATAAAAACATTCTTCCATCATGAAGAATTCGTGCAATGTCCAGAAAGCGCGGTGTTACTAAATCTCGAGTTCACCGAAAAATCGCTCGCAAGTGCCTTAAATCAGGACAGAAACGTGGAAATAAAATATCTCTATTAAAATTTGCTATCGTGAACAATTTCTTACGTAACTCTACTGCCGATAAGCTAAACTCCGAGCCTGTCAATCATCGTCCGAATATAAAAATCGTTTCGAACGACAATTTCTCAAATTACATTTCGATCGTCGATCAATCAACACCGCACCCATTGGCACGTTTAGCGGGTACCGATCAGTATCTCGTCTCAAAAGAGTTTGAATTCGAGGTTGATAATACCTCCGAATCATCGTCTTCATCCCGATCTTCCACATCAGACGACATCGAGATCATCGAACTCGATTAATCATCTAGTTCATCAATTATAATTAACAGTAAGTAAAACATTTTTTTTATTTGGTCCCAGTGAACAATCTCATCAACATAGGTTCCGGTCCTAGGGGGGAAAATCTCACCCTTCTAAACGCGGAATCTAAAATAAATCTACACGTCGTTTCCCCGTGTACCGCGAGTAAATAAATAGATTTCTTTCGTTATCGACTATCGGTTTCATTCTTTCGTTCAGTAAAATCAATTCAGTAAATTCTCGTCTCCCAGAAAAATCGTGCTCTCTAATTTCAACTATCGAACTATTTTTTTTTTTGCAATCAAACACGTTACGACTATCTCATCAATTCTCGTTAAAATAAAACGGTCCAGTAGTCGGTTGGGCGATAAATAAAATAACTTCATCAACGAGAGTACATTTCAATTTTCTTTATTTTTCATCGTACAATTTGAAATCATTTTATTTCGTGAATCCATTTCCGAGCGGTCGACAACCTAGAAATCAAACATTTGTTTATTCTTTCAATAATAATCCGGGCATTCAACCCTGCGACGTAACAGGTTTATATATATTTTTTTTGGTGGCAGCGGTGGGATAGCGTTGTGAGTTTTGTTACTGGTGACCGAAATTTTATTCTCAAAAATCCTCGTCAATTTCAATTTCACTTTTTCTCTTTTATTATATACGAGGTCCCTTAATTCAATTCTTATTCGATTAATAAAATTTTTCCCGTCAAACTTCAATAAATCCAGTAAATTCGACTTTTCAAATTAAAAATCTTTTCCAATCACTATGGAAGATCTAACGTCAGAAGAATTGCGCATTTTGCGTCAACAATTAGAATTAAAAGATAGAGAACTGGCCGAAAAAGAATTGCGGCTAAAACATAAAGAACACATACTCGACGAAGAGAAAAAGAATGTCGAGAAACAAATGGACGCCATGCAAGCGTCTATCGATCAATCAGACCTCGAGAAAGAGGAGCCCAAACAAGGCGATCGTTTAAAGCATTTGCTGGACATCATCAATGAACAGCAAACAGTAAATAAATCAATGCAGGCCAACCTTGAGAAAGTAATGGGCGAGATACAAAACTTCAAAAACGAAAGGCCTAGTTCGCGAGCCGCGATGTTTACCGTTGATAATTGGGGCGAAACAAGTGGTTACGATCCCCACCATAACAGTACCCCTCGTAACACAAATAACAGACAGCAGGTTAGAAATCCAAGCGGCCAAAATTCGAATACTCAAAATCGCGATCGTTCTCAAGAAAATCCTCCGGTAAGTCTACCGAGTATCAAATATAAGGACGCCCTAGAAGCGGTCCCAACATTCACAGGATACAATATCCCCGTTCTCCGATTCATACGCGCTTGCCAAAAGGTGCGAAACCTTTTCGATTCTAACCACGAACAAAATCTCCTTCTTTTGCTCAAAAATAAATTGAGAGGAAACGCCCAGACTGCCCTCGAAGATGACAGTTCGAATTCGATTAAAGAATTCATCGATCAATTGAAATTATTATTTGGATCTTCAAAATCCGTTAATGAATATCGAGGAGAATTAGGATCGATAATAAAAAACCCAACTGAAAACGCGATTCAGTATATTAGTCGCGTAAAGGATCTCCATTTCGCGATCATCGAGATGGACGAAGAAATATGGGGAAAACTAACAAAGGAGCATCTAGCTCAGTGCGAGTATGACGCGATGGATAGTTTTGTCAAGGGTTTGCCACCCGATTTTAGAATCCGAATCCGTCAACGTCCATTTAACAACCTAGACGAGCTTTTCGCACAAGCAATTGGCGTAGAAAAAGAAATCGCGACAGATCAAAGATTTTCCAAATTCTCGGGTCCTCCTCTTCCTCCGCGTAACATCAGAGTCGCATTCGCGTCCCAAACGTCCTGCGATCATTGCAATAAACCGGGACATGATTCAGAGAATTGCTGGACGGCTTTTTCAGAAAAAAGACCAAACCGAAACGAGTATCGCGGCCAAAATAATTACAATCGACCCGGTGGAAATTTTAATCGGAACAATAACAATTTTAATCGTAATCATAACGATTTCAATCGTGATAACAACAGACCGAGACCCCATTGCACGTATTGCGATAAACTAGGACACATTGAAGAAAGGTGCTACCAAAAACGAGACGATCAGTCAAAAAACGCGAACACCCGCCCAACGGAACAGGGCCCGTCGGGGGAACAGAGGTCGCGCCCTGTCCAATCGAAAGAATCGCGCCCATCCGCGTCGTCAACCTCCGCTTAAACAACATCGAACGTTCACCTTCCGTGATTATCGATTGCCCAGAGTTGAACGGGCCGAACGAATTTTTAATCGACTCTGGTGCGGAGGTAAATCTAGCTAAAATCTGTATCGTACGCGACCCCTCGTCAATAATCACCGAGGGAAAAATCCATCTTAACGGTATCGCTGGGAAACCAATTGAAACGTTCGGTTTCATAAACGCCGAATTGAGCGGCATACCAACGACTTTCGACATCGTAGGGAACGATTTCCCAATCCCGCAAAACGCCCTCATTGGTACCGAATTTCTCGCTCGTAACGAAGCTTCAATCGATTGGTCAAAACGTTTTCTTAGTTGGGGCGGAAGAACTTTTCCGTTCGTTGATTGTAAGAACATCCTCCTAGCCAAAAGATCAACAACAATCGCGTTTGCTAGAGCAGAAAATCCGGAAGTAAAGATAGGATACATTCCCCGTCTTGATCTCGGAGCTGGTATTTATTGTGGTCAAGTCATAGCGGTTACAGAAAATGGCATAACAAAATTGGTCGTTCATAATACAACTTTCGAAGACATCTCATTAAAAATTCCAAACGTAAAAATAGAAGAATTCGAAAGAATCGAGGATACTTATCTCATTAATGCCGAAGATCTTTGCCACGATTTTCCGGAGGGGATCGAACATAAAACCGAAGTAGAACATACGTGCGAAAATTTATGCAATGGAAACGAAAAACCAGGTTACTCACACCGGAAAATATTACAAATTCAAAAATCAAGGATAAACTTCCGAATAGCTGTTACCCCCGATTTGGCTCAAATTTGGTGGAGACCTTCTATTCGATGATACAAGAAAGTGTGTGAAGGGATTTTTGGCGCATCTCAATATTTTTCGAAAAATCGAATTTTGAAATTTTTTAGTTTTTTTATCATTTCTGAATGATTTTTACATCCGATTTGGCTCAAATTTGGTGGAGACCTTGTATTCGACGATACAAAAAAGTGCGCCAAAGGATTTTTTGCGCATCGCAATATTTTTAAAAAAATATAATTTTTTAACAAATACTAATTTTTATTATTTTTAAAGCACTGGTACCTGGGATTTGGCTCAAACTTGGTACAGACTTTCTTTTCGACGATACAAAAAAGTGTGCTAAAAGATTTTTGGCGCATCTCGAGTAATTTTAAAAACAGGGATGTTGCCTTGGGGGGGGCTTCGCCCCCCCAACCCCCCAGGGGGGGCTACGCCCCCTCCGCCCCCAGGGGGGGCTTCGCCCCCTCCGCCTCCAGGGGGGGCTTTGCCCCCTCCGCCCCCAGGGGGGGGCTTCGCCCCCTCCGCCCCCAGGAGGGCGCTTCGCCCCCTCCACCCCGCCGGGGGGCTGCGCCCCCCGGACCCCCCGTCGCTCCGCCTATTAACAGTATTATTTGTTCATACATGTGGGGTGGGGACGGGCCACCTCGGATGGTGTGTGGGACAGTGGAGTGGGTGCAGGGCATCTTCGATGGTATGTGGGACATAGTACAATATTGTATTGTCTTCGATCTGGCGACAATTACTCTCGGTTTATTTACTCACTTCCGTACTCATTTCAGTTCGCCTCCACGTGGTGCATTCTGGATCGTACAAATGGTCTGCATTTTTTAAATTTCAAAATTCGATTTCTCGAAAAATATTGAGATGCGCCAAAAATCCCTTCACACACTTTCTTGTATCGTCGAATAGAAGGTCTCCACCAAATTTGAGCCAAATCGGAGGTAACAGCTATTCGGAAGTACACCCATATTTTGTTCCAGTGCCATGAATTGCTTCGCAGAACCTCGTAACATCTTCTTTCCGTAGATAACCATTTGTAGATCGTTCCATCTTAGAAGTGAACTTGTGTCTTCAAATTCGTTTACCCAATGTTGAATTGACGCTTTATCGTCTCCGCTGAAAGAGGGTATGCTGCCCTCGACGTCCTTGATTGTGAACATGCTTGGTGGATTCGGTACTTGTGGTAAATCTCTTATCGTCGGAATCATTTCCCTTCTTCTGTCTTGTTGATGATTGTCAACGACTCGCGTTATTTCGGGCTCTTCATTCTGCTGATCTATATGTCCATTATCTCCCTCTTCATCGTCAAATACTTCAGCATCTTCGTCTCTTTCTTCGAACGCTGTTCTTAATCGTTCTATCAATTCTCGCTTTTTACCTTTTATCGAGAGATTCCGTGAAAGCAATTCATTTTGCAGCTCCTTTACCGTCAGATCCTGTATTTCTTTCTCAAATCTTTTGTTTTTGTTTCTATCTCCATCGTCATCGCCTGTGACAGGGTTTCGCTCCGATGTAATGTTTCGTCTATCTCCGTGATTACTCGTTTCTCCACTGCCGCTTGCAACAACATTCGATGTCATCTGCGACACCTCTTCTTCGTTATCGATACTACTATTATCAACTAGTAATCGTCGATTCATTCCATGGCGTGGTGAATGTTGCACCGCCTTTTTTTTTTATTTTTTTATCGATCGCTTGTATTCAACTTTTCAGGATGCACCAACTTATGCAATTCCCAATGATTCGTTTTATTAATCGTTCACCGTTCACCTTAAACAACTTTAATCGACTTCGAAAAACGTTTTTGACCGTTACGCGACTTGATCACTAATGTCCGACTTGATCGCGCTCGCGTTCCTTGTCACGATATTTATCTTGACCGTTTTTTCCGTTTTGACTTCTCTAGTGAGAAGTCAAAACGGAAAAAATAGTTCCTATATTTCACACGATTTTTGGTCACAATCCCGGACGAGCCCCCAAATGTAGGATCCGGACCAGATTGGGGTGAAATAAGAGATAGAAATCAATGGGAAAATCAACAAGATATATTTAATATTGCTCAAACACGACACGACTCTACGACATCTAGAGATGCTCTGCTCTTATTTTTTATATCGTATTCATTTATTTTATTTTTATGTCGTCTTCTTCTCTTCGTCACGGAAGACTGTCGATCGCTCGCGAGAGAGACAGCTGCTTGCGAGCTTCAAATCCCACTCCTACATATATATAATAAGAAAAAGAAAATTTTCTTTCAAACAAACTGGATAATTCAAAATATCCTGCAGTCAAACGAACCAAAGTTAATTCGCATTACTTTTGTCTCGAAACATGTAATTACACGAAAGAATACATTCGAAAGTCATTAAAATAAAGTATCAAGTACCGGTACAGAGAGTTAATAGTTATATAATAAGAAAAAGAAAATTTTCTTCAACAGAAACTGGATATCTCAAAATATCCCCGAGTCGAACGAAACCAAGATAATTCGAATTAGTTTTGGCTGGTCGCATGTAATGAAACTAAATAATATATTTTCAAGTAAAGAAATTTTTTTTGATCGATGGAATTTTTCATTATTCCTTTACTAACTCGAAAAGAATTTAATCAGGTTCATTAGGGCCATTTTCGGATCGCGAGAAGTCGCGTTGGTCCCGCCGCTGCTCGCAATCCACCACAGACTGCACCGAAAACATGTTCGGAGCGTCTGGTTTGCTTCCCCGCAATTATAACACATCCGCATATTACTCGGCGGGTTTGGACATTTGGTCCGTTTGTGGCCACGGCAGCCGCAATTAAAGCAAATGTTCCGGTATTCCTGCGGAGGAAACGGTCTTCCCAGCATCCGGGCCACGATAGAGAGTGTCGCCGGATCTTCAATATTTTGAATTCCTTCCTGAAATAATAATGAGACGAATTAAATAACTCGGTCTTTGTTATTTATTATTTATTTGTTATTTGTTATTTGTTATTTGTTATAACCACATGAACGAAAGTTACTTACATATTGTATTTACTTACATATACGCATCCTCCAATGTTATTTGAAAACTTTTATGTTGGCGGAAATGGTCCTCCTTTTTACGAAGTATCGCGTCCTTATCGTCCTGCAAATTGAAAATTTTTACACATTAAATTCAAGCTATTGTTATCTGCTTTTCTTGGCTATATATTTAGCGCGCGAACCACCGTGAAAGTCGTCCTTACCGTTGATTTCGACGGGTTCAATCCGTTCATCCCCCGGGCCGTTACGATCTGCCAAATTTGCTTGAAGCGGCTCCACTGAAACATGTAAAATTGGATCTTTCCATGAATTTGTTATTTTAAAATATTGCTACATGGAATATTATTGTACTTACCGCTGCCTCTTGGGCGGCCATTTGCATTTCTCGTGATGTTACCGGTAGTTCGTACCGTCCCTCCGCTACCTACAATTTAATTTTATCATTAACTTCATTACCGGTAACCTTCAAACGACAAAAATGCAGTCGTTGCACGGGTATTTACATTCCACGATGTCCCCTGGATCGCGTTTTGGAACCGTTCGTCCGCGAACGTCAAGCTGCTTCCGAGTTGAAGTTGAGAACCGCACGGCCATGTTGTTCCGGCGTCCACGGGTAGTCCAACCGATCTTACAGCTTCTCGACCGTAGTTTCTCATCTGCGACATTGTTATACATTATAACGCCACATTTAAATCGACAATTTTCTTCGAATTACCCATTCTTCAATGTATATAACGTACCTCACTCGGCGAAAGGCGTCCTCTTCCCAACGGTTTCGGATTATCGGACCAGTTTCCATGTGCGCCTTGTATCCCTTGCGACCGATACTGTTTATCCTTTAGCCCTTGATCCTTCTCGCAATCGTTGGTCGAGATATCGATTTGTGAGAGCCTCGTTGACACTTGTGTACCGACCGGGACTGGTGTGGTGTGCGTTTTCGGGATTGCTCCTCGACCTTTACATTTGCATATCCCTACGCCCCCATCCGTGCAACACGTGCCTGAAGGTGTTCCTCTCGAGCTCGAAGGAGTCGTCGTACTGCTTCCGGATTCATGAGTGATCGACGCGACGATTTGTCGTTTACTTTGCGACGTTGCGTCTTCCGGGCGGCCGAGGACCACCGCTGGTGCCGTTCCCCCAATCTGTGGAATAAAAAAAAAAAATTATATTTCGTCACCACATTTCGACCATCAATGTTTGATGTTGGACTCGTTTCCGAATTTCATTCTTGCAATAGGTACGCCAAAATGATGGCCAGCTTACCGCAAGGTGCTCCTCCTCCTCCATATTCACCTCAGAGAGTGTAACGGTGGTTGCGATCGCCGGATGCTCCTGATTTTGCATCGCTAAAAACGTTCCTCGCGCCGCAATTGCCTGCAACTTGACGTGGGAACAATAATTAATTCCACAATCAATTTACCATTCTCTGCACCATTTGCGAAATGTTACATATTTTCTTATTACATAAACTTACCGGTAATGTTCCTGCATCGTCATTAAAGATACCACGCCATCTCATGAATCTCGCTACCCGCGAATTTACCTATGGAACAGAATGGACACGTCATTTCATCACAATTTCTGGCGATCTAAGTATGATTTCTTATTATTTGCAGGTCGTTACTCCAGACTCACCGCTGACACCGTTTGCACCGAAGTCGGCGTCTCTTCCCGCCGTTCCTCTCCGGATCGTGAACAGCCTACATACTCAAATGTCGCCTGCAATCCGCGTACTTTCATCAAGAACACGTGTTCTTCTTCATCACGATCGGATGCCATGGCTTTTCCACTCTGCGTACAATGAAAATAATTATTCAAGGAGAGCCTCGCTGGTTGGAATTGGGACGAGAACGACGCTGTTATACGGGGACAGCGCGCGACTGTGACGTCGGAAAAAACAAATATTTCCATGATTCTTTAACGAAATATACGTGTTGATGACAAAATCTTTTGGAAATTGCTTTTTGAAAGTACAGTCCTCAAAAATACGGATTTGTTCGCGTTAAAATTTGTTTTTCTCCCTTGACTTGTTGTCGATTCGACAACAAGTGTGAGAAAAACACATTTTGACGGGAACTAATCCGTAGTTTTTAGGACTGTATTTTCAAAAAGCAATTTCCGAAAGATTGTGTCGTCGACACGTATATTTCGTTAAGGAATCATGGACATTTTTGTTATGCCACGTGACCGCGCGCGTGCGACGAACACGCGAGAACACGGGAGCGAGGGAGCACGACGTGCGAAAAGAGAGAGATAGAGAGACACGCCTGTTTCGACTGGCGCGAACGCGAGGCTAATACACGAGGATATGGAACGCGCCACAAAGACGGAGAGAGAAAAAATAATCGCGACGATTCTTTCACAATTTATAAAACTTTATCAATTACAAAATTATTTCGATTTCTTTTCCCAAAAATGTATTCGTAAAAAACACGGATTCCGTCGTGATGGATTTTTTTTTGTTTTTTTTCACAACATTTATTTTCGGCACGTATTTTCCCGTTTCGCGACTAATAAAAATGGAATGAATATCGCAAGCACACACGCATTGATTATTTACCTTTGATTTATTCCTTGTTTTTGTGGAATAGAAGTTCACAATATCCTCCGTGCAGCACTCTCGACGATTCGCTCACTTTTTACCGGTACGAATAAATCTTAAATATTATTGCGCACGTTCGATTAAAGCGGATGAAGGCAAGGGACGCGACGAGCATACACTCGTTGGCGAAGCGAAACTACGTGACCGCGCGCGTACGACGAACAAAGGGAGCGAGGGAGCGCGACGTGCGAAAAGAGAGAGAGACACGCCTGTTTCGACTGGCGCGAATGCGGGACCGATCCACGAGGGCATGGAATCCGCGAAGAAAACGGAGAGAGAGAGAGAGAGAGATAAAACAGTCGCGAGGATTCTTTCCGAATTATATAAATCGTTGACGGAATCGCTTGCAATTTTTATTTTTTCAAAAAAGTAATCGTAACAAACACACGCCGCGATGCGAATAACGCATGCCGCGATGCGAATGAACGACACGTGACCACGAGAGAGCGAGGGAGCACGATGTGCCAAAAGAGAGAGATAGAGAGACACGCCTGTTTCGACTGGCGCGAACGCGAGGCTAATGCACGAGGAGATGGAACGCGCCACAAAGACGGAGAGAGAAAAAAATAATCGCGACGATTCTTTCACAATTTATAAAACTTTATCAATTACAAAATTATTTCGATTTCTTTTCCCAAAAATGTATTCGTAAAAAACACGGATTCCGTCGTGATGGATTTTTTTTTGTTTTTTTCACAACATTTATTTTCGGCACGTATTTTCCCGTTTCGCGACTAATAAAAATCGAATGAATATCGCAAGCACACACGCATTGATTATTTACCTTTGATTTATTCCTTGCTTTTGTGGAATATAAGTTCACAGTGTTAAAGAAAATCCGATTCGTTTGAAATTACCGCGTAGAGAATGAGAGTGAGAGCAGATGGCGCTACGTAACAGGAAGTCGCCATGTGTAGAATGAGCGAGAATAAGCGAGAATGAACGAGAATGTTCTCGAAGCGTTATTTTGCGAGAGTATAAATATGCGAGCGAGCGAGCAAGCGAGGCAGTCGCCGTTATAAAGAGAGAGAGGCAGTTAGCCTGAGGTAGCCGAGTTATAGGCTGTGGAGGCCCTGTTATAGGCCGAATGAATAAGTGCGAGCGAGAAAAGGAACGCAAAAGTAAAGCGCGTGTCCGAGAAAAGAACGCTCATGCGTTGTGTGTGAATGTAACGATTGCGTGGGTAAATCGCGATCGCGTCAATTGTAACGTTTAATTTATATCATCTGTTTTATATTCTTAATTAATTAATAAATTTAATCTCTCTCCTCTTTCATATTAAACTGTGTCATTTAGTCTCGTCATTTAAAGCCGATCATCCTTGACACCCTAAATAATAAGTTATCGAGAAAAAGTCAGCCAAGTAGTATTATAGTATTATTATTATTTAAAAACAGTATCCTCCGTGCAGCACTCTCGACGATTCGCTCACTCTTTACCGGTACGAATAAATCTGAAATATTATTGCGCACGTTCGATTAAAGCGGATGAAGGCAAGGGACGCGACGAGCACACACCCGTTGGCGGAGCGAAACTACGTGACCGCGCGCGTACGACGAACAAAGGGAGCGAGGGAGCGCGACGTGCGAAAAGAGAGAGAGACACGCCTGTTTCGACCGGCGCGAATGCGGGGCCGATCCACGAGGGCATGGAATCCGCGAAGAAAACGGAGAGAGAGAGAGAGATAAAACAGTCGCGAGGATTCTTTCCGAATTATATAAATTGTTGACGAAATCGCTTGCGATTTTTATTTTTTCAAAAAGGTAATCATAAAAAACACACGCCGCGATGCAAATGAACGACACGTGACCACGAGAGAGCGAGGGAGCACGATTGACGTGCGAAAAGAGAGAGATAGAGAGACAAGCCTGTTTCCACTGGCGGGATCGCGAGGCTGATACACGAGGAGATGGAACGCTCCACAAAGACGGAGAGAGAAAAAACAATCGAGACGATTCTTTCACGAATTATAACTACATCGTTGAAAAATTCATTTGGAATTTTTCGTGTGAAAACCGTAATCGTAAAAAACACGGATTTCGTCGTGATTGAAATTTTTTTTCATATAACGTTCCTTTTTGGCACTTATTTTCCCCTTTCGCCACAAATAAACATAAAATCGATATCGCAAGCACGCATATTGATTATTACCTTGGATTTCCTCGTTGTGGTTCCGGGATTGAACGTTCCAAAATCCTCGTTGCAGCACGCTCGGTGATTAACACTCGTTTCGTACCGGTATTAACCCAAGACGGTCACACCTCATGAGAATCCCGTGGTGGTCACATGGGGTGTGTCACACCCCAAGCACTTTGGAGCGCTGTAGCATTTCGTAGAATGATTTTGAGGGCTCAAGAAAATTTGGGAACATATTTCAAACGTTCCTCTATTATTCTATCCAAAAATGGAACGAAAATTTTAGTTTAAAGTATGTTTCAAAAATTATTGAAAAAAAATTGGCGAAAAAGCCCTTTTTTACTAAAAATGCTGTATTTTTTTTGTTTTTCGACATATCGACAAACTTCAAGCAGGGTCTGATTTGCGAAAGCATTCTCTTTCTGGTGAGGATAATAGTTTTTGTGGGTTCGGAGTGTTGCACACCCCAGAATTGTCGATCGTCCGCTTTGGGCGACTACAGGAGCTAAACTAACGCGCCGGAATTAGTCCCCGCTACCTGAGCCTAGGGAGGAAGGTTCGATCTAACTGTAGGAAAGGGTAATAGTGTCGATTTGGGAATTTTACAGGTAAAATTCCAGCTCGTAAATGGCCTGGGGTGTGTCACACCCCATGTGGGCATCTTGGGTTAATAAATCCTAAATATTATTTTTCGCACGTGTTTGCTTAACGCGGTTGAAGTCGGTACGACGAATACAGGGAGCGAAGGAGCATGACGTGCGAAAAGAAAGAGGGATACAATTTCATCGCACGAATAATTTACGACGCGCGCTACGGCGATCTCATCACCGCAAATTTGGCGACCTCGGACGATAGTGATTATATGTATCGAACTAGAGCCGTGTGTCTCAGCCGGTGGGTCAGTAGAACCTCGAATCGCACACGTGCCGGTTGACGTACAACCTCGAAAACGCTTAAGCGTACATTATTTTTTTCAGATATATATCTCATCGCGCTCCGCGTAAAATACATTATACCGTTATAAGTGCTGAATTGCGTACCGGTATTTCTATTAAGGCAACTGAAAATGAACATTGAAGACGACGAGAAAAACCGGGAAAGCTGCCGCCGGCAGCGAGAAGATTCTTTCACCGAAAATGAAAACAGCAGTCCGTCGCGTCGTCAGGACACGAAAAAAAAAATAAAAGTAAGTATACAGACATACAGTATTTTCTCGTCTCGACGATATCTGTAAACGTTTGTTTTTCGCACCTCATCCAGTATGAAAACGTAGCGGATATTCAAAGTTCGGCCATTATTATTTCATCACCTTCACGTAAATCACAAATTATAGAAAAATTGATCATTACAATATTTTAAAGACTCGCTTTGAAGTGTCAATAGTAAAATTTCAGAATATATAATTGTTCCATTAATTCTTCCTCGAATGAATAATTAATTCCGATTTTTTTTCCATTCGGCTACCGAAATAATTAAAACACAGCAGAAAAGAAAGATTTTTTCAAATTGCAAATTGAAGTAAAATAATGTGGGTGTAAAAAAAAATTACCCACGGTTATGGACAAAGTGTTGAATAAAGTTTTCATCTACGATGACGATCCGCGGTAAATTATTTGTAACTACATTTTTTGAAACATTTCATTTCGCGCCACCACAGATAACGAATGATGAACCCGTCGGTGCCACTGATGAAAATGGTACACCAGATGACAAGACCGCCTCTGCATTGGAATATTCATCGATGGGGACGACGAGACGAATGCTATCGTTCGAAACCGAGGGTAGCGATGCAAGTCTCGCTTCAACGGTCGATATAAATGAGATTGACGAGGCCGCGTTTGTACCGGTAAAATCATCAGTTAAATTGGTAAAAGCGACTTTATTTTTGTTAATAGAAAAAGCTTGATAATTTCAATGTAGCCACTGATAGGAATTGTTTACTATATCGGGTGATGCAATAAATTTCTTTAAATTTTAACGGAAACAGCCGACACTTCCCGACGTTACAAAATGAAGAATTGGCATCGTGACATATATCCCATCACTGGACGACATTACGAAGATGGAGTACAATTGAAGACTCATCTCGACATAACATGCAAGCTTCCTTTTTTCCGACCAAATTTCGCAATAAAATTTTTAACGATATATTCATTCTACACCTCGTTGCCAGTTTTCATTACATAACTTTGTCGCTGCAACAAGCAAATCGAGTTCAAAGTTTTATTATATCTCCATTATTTTGAGCCACTTGTGTGCCTTTCTAAAGGTTTCGTATATGTATGTAACGTTCCATTTCATAATTTAAACGATCGTAAAACATACATAGATACATCTATACTAACATATAAAAATCGAGTGGTTTATCGCTAGGCATACATATTTCGAAAACAAAGATCAACCAAGACGTAAGAATTGTTTGCAACTTGTCACGGTGTAGCCGCTCGAGGGAGGTTTATTCCTTTACCTCTCGGATCGCTTCGAACCGTGCGTTTTAATTGTGCGAGTACCGAAACAAATACCGGTAATACGAAAAGAAAAAAATAAGTGGCAACAACAGTATTCACAATATTTGCTTGTTCGTTTTGTAGTTCAACGTGACGACTGATGAAAAATGAAGGTTATTATGTACGCACACAATGTTCAATAAAACACATTCCATTCCCGTAGCACATCACGCGCGTAAATGCGTGATAAACATTTATTAGACACATTGCATGTTTACATTTGTGATACGCGGTAAACAGTTATCGAATGTCACATTTATAATTTGTCATCTAACATCAATCGTCTGGTGACTCGCCACTGTTCCGAACCAACTAAAATATTGACGGCTCTGTCCTATGCTGGCCCGAGATGACCCACCGTATAGTATACTACATTTGCAAAAAAAGTGATTTTCGCCGGAGGGGCCTAATCCCCGCCAGAATCAAAATCTTCATCGGAAGGTTGTGGTCGAATTTAACGGAGATAGCAAAGATCGTTTAAATAAATCCACAATTGGCGAGTCACAATTTTGTAAACAAAATAATAAATAATATGGAAAAACATGCTTTCGTTTATTCTTAATCTTTCGGTATATTGTCGGTAGAAAAATTGAATGGATGTAAAATAATTGCCGGAAAGTAAAGCCATTTTCAATACAACTACATTAGTCAATATCAATTCGATTAATGAATGTTGATTTCAATAACGAGCTTGCTAACGGTCCATACATTTTAACGCGACCTTTTCGACACTTCATCAAAAAACATCGCTAATTTATGTAGTGTGTGATCATGCATTGGCGAATTCAGACTAAACACGCTTGAAGAAATGTGTGCAGCGTGGCTCTTTTTAATATATCATATACAACGCTGCTCCGCGCTTGGGTGCTAAATTCGCGCTGTGAAATAATGAATTGCAAGGGCCATACACGCGTATCTTCAAATATACCATTCTACTGTACAGCTACTTCATGTTACAGCGACATTGATTAATAATGTTAATTTTCAATTCGTAAGAAGCGGCGTGCCTTGTAGATCAGAAATTGAAATATAATATTACTTATTGCAAAGGTTCCATTTCATCGACGCATATATAGCTCCAACTAGAAAGTTTAACTGTGATGTAAGTTGAAATTACTGAGCTGGCGTAATAAGCAGCGTACTACTGCAATGAGAATTCCGTTTACATTATTGGGCATGTACTTCGTGATTATCGAGCCTGATGGACGGCGATGTATATTGTAAAAGTACGTGTGAAACTAGTTAAAAAGTACATAGTAAACTGGTATTGCTTACGTTGACACTGTGGTAGCTTGGTTGGACTCCACAGGTTGGAGTTCAATATCGATTGGTGGCGGGTTCGGCACGGAAGCGTTTCCACGTCCACTGCTGGACCGACAGTCTCCGAAACAATTATAAAAGTAGCAGAATGAAACAAGTAAAATAAACATGGCACACGTGGCGATGACGTCCGCCGCCAGTTCGATGTTGCGTTGCGTTGTTGATTGCGGCATACCTGTACTAAAACAAAACCGAACGCAACGAAATTTGATAAAATTAGTTTAAACACCATAAATTGGCAATTATTGGAAGGAGAAACGAATTTGCAGCTAATATTCTTTAACAACCAACAGTGAACGGTGTAATATCCAATAATAAGGTGGCGCATTATTTTGAATGCCATAACATTTCATTTATTATTGCAAAATTTCAATATTCAATTATTTATTGGCCTTATCTCTCTTCCCCCTACATCGACTACTTTCGCACTGCCTCTGGTCACCCCCGTGGGTTTTTACCGCCCCCCCCATGCCCCGTGCGGCGCGGATCGACTTGTTCCCCATTTTCACTATTATTGTTTTCGTGTTCATATCACAGCGACTCAAATTGTGCCATTTTTGCACTGCGATTTGTTGCTAATTGTCGAAATATATCCTATTATTTTCCTGAACAACGAAAATAGAGCAATCGCCATCGTCGAAAATATCTGCTTCTACTTCCTCGTGCTGTTCCTGAGATTTTTCCTCCTACGGAAAAAAACAGTGTTTCAAAATTTTTTAGAAACACGATAAATCTCGTTCGATTTGTCCAAATTATTATTGAGAATAATCGAATAAAAAATGCAGTAAACGTCTGCACCTTCTGACGAGAAATATTCATTATTTCTCGAGGATAAAATAAACAATTACCCGATTTTCTTCTTCCACCTTCTCGAATAACCGCTTCAGGGCCTTCAATTCTGCATCAATTGTGTAGCTGACGCCGTATCGGTCGAATAAATCTGTGAGGCGTTGTTCCGTCGCCTGCGTTCCGCAAATCATTTGCCATCAGGGTACAAAATCGCTCCGGCGGTGCCAATTTTTCTCATCGGTGATACGAATCAACCGAGCTCTTTACGAATGAAATTGAATGCCACGGTTTTCAATGTATCGCACTTGATCCTACCGGCAACGATAACATATCTAATAGCGGAGGTTTCAGACAGCCATCTCAACATATATTTAACACTTGATTTACAAATCAGGAACATGTTAAAAATGAGCAATCACAATCTTTCTTCAACTTGCTCCTCCAACTAAATTTGTTCTCCACTGTAGAGAAAGTTGAGGAACTGCTCAAATACCTTCGAAATAAACCTTGAGGTTTCTTGTGCGCGGCACTGGCAAATACGCAAAGATACTTATGTGTTACGTTGGCTGAGTTATTCTTGCAATTCACTACGCAACAAAAATGATTGGGTTCATTTTTCGATGCCATCGCACAAACAAACATATCGACGAATATCTTGCCAATAATTTTCAATTTATCGTGTTTGAACGGATTTTTATGATGTTTGAATAAGAAACGAAATCTGTAAAATGACTCTGAAGTTTGCAACGTCGAGAATCAACGAAAAATATTGTTTTCTATTGCTTATTTATTGAAATTTGAAAATCATGCCTAATTTTCTTGTCGATCAAGTTTTTAGGACGCAAAAGAGACGATAGTTTCAGTGGCCGGAGCAAATATGGAAAAAAAAGTATGAACTCCGCTGAAGAAATAACTAAATTTCTTAGCATATTCCAACGTTACAAACTTCAGGATCACATATGTAAAAGATACTTTATATTCCATCAATAAAACCTTGATTCATCTTATGATCGTGTCTGCCGTGTCTCTCACCTCTAAAGTTCTATTATAAGAAACGCCCTAACCAAAAGAAAGTAATTTATTTATTACACATACGATGTGCCACGATATTATTGTACTTGAAACAAATCATGAATAATAAACGGAGATAGAAAAAAATCAGAGCCTTTTCTAGGTGGTGCAGTGTTTCGACGTGTTGCCCGTTTCCCGCATTTTTTCCTTTTGCAATAATTACTCGCGTCAATGAATATTGCGAGAAACACGTGTCCTGGGGTGAATGGCGAATTTTTATTTGGAATTTCTCACAAAAAGTCATTTTTTGCGCGGGTGTCCCACTTTGTCCCACTTTCCCCACTTAGCCCGCCTCTTCCCTATACAATTTACATGAATACCGTGAAACAATAACAACACGCGGGGACAGACTGTCCTGAAATATTGAATTGTGGTTCCACTAAACACTTGGCAGACCCCGAAATTGTTTTTCACTTTTTGTCATAAAAATTCAGCTGAAGAAAATGTTTATTGGATTTTGCCATTCGTCACTTGCCGTAAAAAAGTAGTAAAGATGACAGGAGGATGCGTTGCGATTTGCTCGAGACTATCGTGACTGCGCGCGGAATGGAGATATTATCTCCGAGAAAGCTGCTATGACAATGATGTTGCGGTTGTGCTCGAAAAAACTTCGTTCTCATATATTTTGAACGGAAATGAGAGAGGGAAAACCCACGCAATATGCTGATAATTTCGAAGCGGTCACCGTTTTTCTGCACGTGCGAACAAAAGAATGCCGTGGGCCTCCGTATAACAGTTTTCCTTCGGCGGCCTTTTTACTTCAACTTTTATCGTCGTTTTTGTTATAAAAAAGAAACTATTCCGATAACCATGAAATGAGGACGAAGTACACGGTCAAGCACGCGCGTGTAAACGCGACCAGGTACGACAAATCAGAGTTTCATGAATGAGGACGAACGGAACATTCCTTCGACGCGTCTCCACGGACATTACGTCAATTCTTCATTTCCCGACGACGGACTTTAATGGAAAAAAAAACGCATTTCAATGAGAGTAATAAAAACCATGGTGCAGATATGTATGGCAGAGAAGGGGACGCGGACATAAGAAATTGAAGGAATGGTAGAAAATGCGTTGCAGCAGGGAGATTTCGATGCAAGAACAGAACGAAACGAAGGCTCCGACCGAGCGAAGTGGGGAGGGCGGGGGGGGGGGGAGAGAAAGATAAAAAAGCGGTAAGAGATCGCGGCGAAAATTTGATACCTATGTAATTTGCAAATGAAATCGTTAAATGTTCAGAAATATGGACTAATAACTTTTTTCTATTCATTTACCGGTATTGATTGTTTTTTAGACGAGCCATCCTCCCAACGACTCAGTTTGTCTCCATTCCATTAATAAAATGGGAATACTATGTACTCACATTGTAGTTCCTCAGCTTAAATATGCAACTCCAATGTCAAGGCAAAGCGAGAGACGTTAATACCACGAGGAACGAGGAAAAAGACGCTCCAACTGAAGATCACTTCGAAATGCGGAGCAATAACGACCGCGGACGATCCCTTCAAGTCGAAACTGTGTCGTAAAAAGGAACCTTTTCTAGGTCAAAGCTTTGTATGTCAAACGTCGCCGTAGGAGCGTAAGTGTAATAAGCGGAAATAAATGCACTAAACGAAAGCGATGAAAAAAGTTGTCAAGCAGGATACACGGAGCGAAGCCGGTATACGCGCGCAACACTTGAACGAGACCATGGCGAACGAGAAATGCTGTATATATTTAATAATTACAGAGACACTAACTTACTCCAATATTTCAAAGCGTATGATGAAAAAGATTTCGTCCATATTAATTATTTCAACACACTCCGATTAATTCGGCGACTTATCTCCGACGCCGATGACAGTGCGAATGATGGCAAGAAATACAAGACGAAGTAACTCTCCATATAGAAACAATAAGTAAAAAAAAAACCAACATTATTCTCATTTCCCATTGGTCTCTGGCCGAGAGATGTCATTCGTTTTTTCTGCATCTGTGGTGAATATTCGTCACGAACGTTGGAGCGGGCAATATACCATCCAATGGAAATATTGTAATGTACTTCATCGCTGGAATACAAATACTTCCAATAACTGTGTATATATAATAGGGTGCTTTTTTTTTGGCGACATTTTTTTTTTTCACTCCCATCTCCCATTTTTGTGGGGAATACCTTAAAGAAAATTCCCTGAAAATTTGAGCCTTTAATATTAATTTTAAGTACTCGCCCAAGGCGTCCAATGATTTCCCCTTTAAAATACACGTAAAGTTCGATTTTTCTTCTTAAAAGTTCTACAGATCAGAGGCATTTAAAGGTACGATCTTGGTCGACGAACCGATTTATTCATAATTGAATGCTCTACAAAAGTGTTCATTGTGACGTAATTGTAACTCGAACTGGCGAGGTCGTACGGGTCACTAAACCCAATTTTTTCATGAAATTCTCGTTTTTTTACCTCTATCTCGTAAATGACAAGAGCTACAGAAAAAATAAGAATGACAAACTTGGAGGAAATTCAATTTTCTACAAAAAAGTATTGAAGCACCAAATCGCTAACATCGATGTTCCTTGAGATATTGGGCTTTTAAGTTGAGGTAGTATGGAATTTTCATGGATTATTGAGCTAAACTGTATAAGTTGTTAATTTATTATTCTTTATTGTCATTTAAATCATCAAATATTTATTCTTTAAGTTGCAAATGATTGGAAAGTTGAATAATTGAACGTTTTGAAACTGAAATTCGAGAAAAAAACACATTTTCAAAGTGCTTAAAATACTATTTTGTGATACTTGCCTCGAAAGTGCGATTTTCGGTTGGCGTTTTCCGTGGCGAAAGTAGCCTATTTCTCAACGCTTTCTCTTTTGTCTTACTTTACCGCACTAGTGCGGTAATGTGGACTTTACCGCACGGTGAGAAGACTTTACCGCACTAGTGCGGACATTCATATGTCAGATAGCTTAACTGTCAGATGTCAGTCGATGTTTTTTGATCCTCAAATCGAACTTTCGAGGCAAGTATCACAAAAAATATTGTACGCAACATGTGCGAAAAACAACGAAGTACATCGCGCGTTTGCCGCATTCGCCTCGACTTATGATACATATTCGCACTCGTACGAGTGTATTACGGCACTCGCCTTCGGCTCGTGCCGCAATTCACACTCGTACTCGTGCGAATATGTATCATAAGCCTTCGGCTCATGCGGCAACTTCACGCGCGATGTAATTCGTCGCTTTCCGCACTTGTTGCGTAAAATACTATTTTTCACTTTTCACGAATTTTTCAATTGATTTTCTCCCGATTCTTCCAATTTACTTACCAGTAATTGAATACCTATACATTTCTAGTTACAAATATGTTGTAAATTTACAAAATTTTCAACTAGAAATTTACAAATTTTACAAAATTTTTGTAAATTTACAACATATTTGTAACTAGAAATGTATAGGTATTCAATTACTGGTAAGTAAATTAGAATAATCAGGGGAAAATCAATCGAAAAATTCGTGAAAAGTAAAAAAAAACAATTTTAGGCACTTTGAAAATGTGTTTTTTCTCGAATTCCAGTTTCAAAACGTTCAGTTATTCAACTTTTCAATCATTTGAAACTTAACAAATGAATATTTGATGATTTGAATGACAATAAAGAATCATAAATTAACAACTTATACAATTTAGCTCAATAATCCACGAAAATTCCATACTACCTCAACTTAAAAGCCCAATATCTCAAGAAATATCAATGTTAGCGATTTAGTGCTCGGATACTTTTTTGTAGGAAATTGAATTTCCTTTAAGTTTGGCATTCCTATTTTTCCTGTAGCTCTTGTCATTCACGAGATAGAGATAAAAAAACGAGAATTTCATGAAAAAATTGGGTTTAGTGACCCGTACGACCTCGCCAGTTCGAGTTACAATTACGTCACAATGGACACTTTTGTAGAGCATTCAATTATGAATAAATCGGTTCGTCGACCAAGATCGTACCTTTAAATGCCTCTGATCTGTAGAACTTTTAAGAAGAAAAATCGAACTTTACGTGTATTTTAAAGGGGAAATCATTGGACGCCTTGGGCGAGTACTTAAAATTAATATTAAGGGCTCAAATTTTCAGGGAATTTTCTTTAAGGTATTCCCTATGAAAATGCGAGATGGGAGTGAAAAAAAAAATGTCGCCAAAAAAAAAAGCACCCTAATATATAACTTTTGAAAAGTAAAAAAAGAACCCTAACTTTAAAAGATTGCAACCTCAGTAGAAAAATGATGACTTGAAATTTATTGCATTTTTTCTTCCCTACGAACGAACTTTGACCTTCATCAAAATCTTCTCAAAAATTCTCGAACTGAATCGACAAAAAGAAATGAAATCATTGCAACATAGCCAAGAATGAACCATACTGAAGAAAAAGACGTTGGATTGGGAAAAAATGTCAAGTTCTTAAATGATACAATTCGCCTACCAATAAAACAAAAAATTGAAATCATAGTTTTCGTGGTATTGGACGTAGTATTGGATGTACCGAAAATAAACAATTTCTTCGAAGGCTCTGCAAAAAAATGCAAAAAATTGGCGTGCATGGTTAACTAAAAAAGCCCGGGAAGTGTATGTTATGGCCCTGTAAAATTCAAACGTTTATAACTCGAGAACGGTTTGAGCTACAGGGCTGCCGTTTTGCACAGATGTTAATCTACTTCGGCTCTTCATTCGTTGAGAATTTTGTCGGAATTGATAGAAAACTACGGATTCTACGGCATTTTGAAATTTTGAAAAAAATGTCGTAATCGCTCTAGCTTCCGCAAATGTCAAGATCTATTATTAATTTTTTTTTTTATAAATAGAGTATCATAATAGGGAGGTTTGTATTGAATTTGGAAGTGATCGGTTGAACGGTTTAAATTTTATGGATTTTCGAATATTACAAAAATCTTAGTTTTTCGAAAAATCGTTTATTTATCTCAAAAATCGAAAATCTTGTTCATTCAAATCAAGATAAAAAATATTCATCAGATTTCATTAAATCAAATTTTTTTTAAATTTCGTTTCACCTGGCTCTCCAGACTTTAAAAAATGATTATTAATTCCGCAAAGAGGAGAGATATTTGGTTAATATGGAAATAGGAAATATCATCGCGGAAAGAGAACAGAATAAACAGCGAGCATTCGGAATAATATGGAATCATCATCGGGGAAAGAGAACAGAATAAACAGCGGACATTTAGAATTTCGGAGGGTGGTCCATTTTCCATTACATGACGTCATAATGCTACTTTACGCGTGCATGCGGAAACTTCTAATAAGAACAACGACACAGCTCTTCGCCGAACTTTTTTAGTTAACCATGCACGCCAATTTTTTGCATTTTTTTGCAGAGCCTTCGAAGAAATTGTTTATTTTCGGTACATCCAATACTACGTCCAATACCACGAAAACTATGATTTCAATTTTTTGTTTTATTGGTAGGCGAATTGTATCATTTAAGAACTTGACATTTTTTCCCAATCCAACGTCTTTTTCTTCAGTATGGTTCATTCTTGGCTATGTTGCAATGATTTCATTTCTTTTTGTCGATTAAGTTCGAGAATTTTTGAGAAGATTTTGATGAAGGTCAAAAGTTCGTTCGTAGGGAAGAAAAAATGCAATAAATTTCAAGTCATTTTTCTACTGAGGTTGCGATCTTTTAAAGTTGGCGTTCTTTTTTTACTTTTCAAAAGTATTTTTCCACGGATTTCACTTCTTTTTGAAAAGCGGGATATTCATCAACATTTTTTTTGTTATTATGGAGGCATTATTTGTTCTGGTCGCCTGTTCTTGAAATAAAATAAATCTCTTCAAAAACTTCTGTCGACACCCCTGGTAAATCTCTTTAAATATCTCGACAAGAGTCATGATCAAACACTTAAAAAACTCTCGTCGAGACTCTTGTTCAATCCTTTAAGGGAACCTCGAAGAGACTCGTGGTCAATCGTTCAATGAAATCTCAGTGAGGCCCTTAGTCAATCCCTCAAAAAATCCCGTCTACTCTTGGACAATCTGTTGAAAAAACCTCATCGAGACTCTAAGTCGACTATTTAAAAAAATCCCATCCAGACTATTGACCAATCCCTTAAAAAGTCTCGGCACGATTCTTGGTTGATCTGTCTAAACAATCTTCGACGAGAATCTGGATGAATCTCTTGAAAAAGTCACGGCGAGATTCTTTATGAATCTTATGAAAAGAGTCTCCGTAACGCTCCCACTCAATCCCTTAAAAAAATTCGGTCGATACCGCTTCCGTCAATCCCTTCAAAATATATCGGCGAGGGTCATGATCAACCCCTTAAAAATTCCCGTCCAGACTCTTGACCAATCCCTTGAAAAAGTCCCGGCGAGACTCGCGGTTAATCCCTTAAAAACTCCCAATAAGATCCTTGGTTAACCGTTTCAAAATCGCCGTCCAGACTCTTCGTCAATCCCTCAAAAATGTCCCAGCGAGATTTTACGCTTCTCCCTGGCGCCCTTTCTCCTTTCGTTCTCCCGTTTTTTTTATCGTTTCATCGTATTTTCGGCTGATTCCTGACTCCGAGCAAAATTGACCCAGGCGCACGTAATCCTGCTTTAAAAAACGAAAAGAATGAGCCGAAGCTGGACCCTTTTCGTCACATTTCACCCGAGACATGAACTTTTCAAAATTGGGGTCATTTATGACCCCACGTCACCGGAATAGGTTAAATAAAATAAGGTTACCGCTCCAAGGTCAAAAAACTTCCGTCGAGACCCCCGGTCACCCCCTAAAAAAATTCCGACCAGACTCTTCGTCAATCCCTCAAAAAAGCCCCGGCGAGATTTCACCCTTCTCCCTCGCGCCCTTTCTTTTTTCGTTCTGCCGTTTTTTTTATCGAAACATCGCATTTTCGACTAATGTTTCGACTCCGAGCAAAATTGCCCCAGACTCACGTGATCCTGCATTAAAAAACGAAAAGAATGAGCCTAAGATGGATCCTTTTCGTTTAATTTCACCAGAGACATGAATTTTTCAAAATTGGGGTCATTTATGACCCCACGTTACCGGAAAGTTTAAATAAAATGAGGTTACCGTTCTAAGGTCAAAAACTTTCATCGCGACTCCCGGTTAACCCCTTAAAAAATCCCGTTCAGACTCTTGGCCCATCCCTTAAAAAAGTCCTGGCAAGATTCTTGCTTAATCCCTTAAAAACTCCCATCAAGATCGTTGATTAACCCTTTTAAAAAAATCCCGTCCAGACTCTTCACCAATCCGTCAAAAAAGTCCCGGCGAGATTTTTCCCTCCGTTCTCCCTTTTTTTATCGCTCCATCGCATTTTTCACTAGATTTTTAACTCCGAGCAAAATTGCCCTAGGCTCACGTGATTCTGCATTAAAAAACGAAAAGAATGAGTCCAAGCTGGACCCTGTTCGTTAAATTTTACCAAAGACATGAATTTTTTAAAATTGGGGTCATTTGTGACCCCACGTTACCGGAATAGGTTGAATCAAATAAGGCTACTTTTCCAAGGTCAACAAACTTGCGTCGAGACGCCCGGTCAACCCCTAAAAAAATCCGGTCCAGACAATTGGCCAATCCCTTAAAAAAGTCCCGGCAAGATTATTGCTTCATCCCTTAAAAACTCTTATTAAGATCGCTTGTGAACCCTTTTAGAAAAATCCCGTCAAGACTCTTCGTTAATCCCTCAAAAAAATCTCAATGGGACTCTGAGTTTATCCCTGTTCAGGAATTGCGTTGTTTAAGGATGCCGGGTGTTGAGGATCGTGCCGACGATGGAAAATAAACTTGTCTTGAAACGCGAAGAATTAGCGCGGGGATCCGCTTGTCGATGTTTTTATTAACAGAGGTAAAATTGATACAAAATGATAGCGATGTACTTGTACGAAGCGGTGTACAATGTCGGATTTCGCGCACTGAATCTATCGATTTAGAGGGAAGAATCGCGACGTAGTTGCGGGGCCAGTGGAACGTTGATGACACACGTGGCTCGGCCCGCCACGCAGTGAGAAAAGAAAAGATAATTGCGCGGTGTAGACTGCGGGAGTCGATTGCGCCTAATGCGCCAATCGAGCGGGATTAATGAGTGCAGAAGGCACAAATTAGAGTCACATTAAAGTTAATTGCGGGTGTGGGTGAACAAAGGGGTTAATGAAAACTTGGGACGCGATACGACGATGTTCCTCGTAGCGCGGTCAAGAAGCGAGAGAGCAATTAATCATGGCCGCTCTCGGTCGCCGGCCGGCGTGAGTCGGGCCGCGCATGCGCGCTGAGGCGAAGCGAGAGCGTCCACGAGGTGCTGCCGCGCTGTGAGCTGCTCGGGAAGCTCGCCCGCTTGTAAGGCAAGGCGGAATCCCGAACAATCTCCTAAAAAAGGTCCGTCGAGAGCACTGGTCAATCCCTTAAAAAATCGCGGCCAGACTCTCCGCCAATCCTTCAAAAAAGTCCCGACGAGATTTCTCCCTTCTCTCTCGCGCCCTTTCGTTCTTCCGTATTTTTAATCGTTTCATCGTATTTTTGACCGAATTTTTGCCTTCGAGCAAATTTTCCCCAAAGCTCACGTGATTCTGCATTAAAAAACGAAAAAAATGAGCCCAAGTTGGACCCTTTTCGTTGAATTTTACCCAGATATCAATTTTTCAAAATTGATATCTTGGGTATTGATATAGTCTGTCTCTCTCGCTCAGTGGCGCGTGAAGAGTGGGGATACCGCGTTCAGCGGGTGACGTCACGGGGCGAAAATGTCCACCAGACTCGAGTGCGTCCCAAACCTCGCGACCAAAATCTTCAATATCAGATTTCTCTGGATTGGCTCAATGGATTTCCTTCAACCAAGAACCAATCGAAAGATAAAAAATCATAGAAAATTCAAGTCTAATATGAGATTTTTCCCTCAACCCGTTTTCCTGTAAAAACGATTTAAAGTTTCTGTGACGTCATAAAACGCCTATTTTACTGTATATAAGAGTACGGCAGCTCTCGCGCTACGCTTTTCTTTTAAACTTGGCGTCGAGCCGCTGCCGCGTCTCTTGATGTATATATATATGGAAAAATACTTTTGAAAAGTAAAAAAAGAACGCCAATTTTAAAAGATCGCAACCTCAGTAGAAAAATAATTACTCAATTTTCTTCATATCACTTTGACATAAAAAACAATTTAGATTTACAAAATTTAATGCATTTTTCCTTCCCTACGAACGATATTTTGAAATTCCCCAAAATATTCTCAAAAACTCTCAAGCTCAATCGACAAAAAGAAATGAAATCATTGCAACATAGCCAAGAATTAAAAAAATAATGAATAGCTACATTTCACAGGGAAACATGTGCACCCTCAATACATTTTGTGTATTTAAGGGTCTGCAAAGGCTCTACAAAAAAATGCAAAAAATTGGCGTGCATGGTTAACTAAAAAAGTTCGGCGAAGGCCTGCGTCACTGTTCTTATTAGAAGTTTCCGCATGCACGCGCAAAGTAGCATTATGACGTCATGTAATGGGGAATGGAACATCCTCCGAAATTCTAAATGTTCGCTGTTTTTTCTGTTCTCTTTCCGCGATGATAATTCCATATTATTCCAAATGTTCGCTGTTTATCCTATTCCTCTTTCCGCGATGATATTTCCTATTTCCATATTAAACAAAAATCTCTCCTCTTTTCACAATTAATAATCATTTTTCAAAGTCTGGAGAGCCAAGGGGAACGAAACTTTTAAAAAATGTCATTCCATGCAATCTGATAAATGTTTTTTTATCTTGACGAGATTTGAATGAAAACGATTTCGATTTTTCAGATGAAAAACGGAAATTCTATTTTAGGCAGTTGTTCAAGTTTGACCGCCTCTTCCTTAAATTGATTCTTTATCTTTCCGGGCTTTTTTAGTTAACCATGCACGCCAATTTTTTGCATTTTTTTGTAGAGCCTTTGCAGACCCTTAAATACACAAAATGTATTGAGGGTGCACATGTTTCCCTGTGAAATGTAGCTATTCATTATTTTTTTGATTCTTGGCTATGTTGCAATGATTTCATTTCTTTTTGTCGATTGAGCTTGAGAGTTTTTGAGAAAATTTTGGGGAATTTCAAAATATCGTTCGTAGGGAAGGAAAAATGCATTACATTTTGTAAATCTAAATTGTTTTTTATGTCAAAGTGATATGAAGAAAATTGAGTAATTATTTTTCTACTGAGGTTGCGATCTTTTAAAATTGGCGTTCTTTTTTTACTTTTCAAAAGTATTTTTCCACGGATTTCTCTTCTTTTTGAAAAGCGGGATATTCATCAACATTTTTTTGTAATTATAGAGGCATTATTTGTTCTGGTTGGTTATTCTTGAAATAAAATAAATCTCTTCAAAAACTTCTGTCGACACCCCTGGTAAATTCCTTTAAATATCTCGACAACAGTCATGATCAAAGACTTAAAAAACTCTCATCGAGAACCTTGTTTAATCCCTCAAGGAAACCACGAAGAGACTCGTGGTCAATCTCTCAATGAAACCTCAGTGAGGCCCTTAGTCAATCCCTTAAAAAAGCTCGTCTACCCTTGGCTAGTCTGTTGCAAAAATCTCGTCAAGACTTTTTGTCGACTCTTTAAAAAATCCCATCCAGACTCTTGACTAATCCCTTAAAAAAGTCTTGGCACGATTCTTGGTCGATCTGTTGAAACAAGTCTCGACCAGAATCTCGATGAATCTTTTGAAAAAGTCGCGGCGAGATTATTTATGAATCCCATAAAAAAAGTCTCTGGACGCTTCCACTCAATGCCTTGAAAAACTTCCGTCGACACCGCTTCCGCAAATCCCTTCAAAATACATCGGCGAGGGTCATGATAAACCCCTTCAAAATTCTCGTCCAGACTCTTGACCAATCCCTTAAAAAAGTCCTGGCGAGATTCGTGGTTAATCCCTTAAAAACTCCCATTAAGAGCCTTGGTTAACCCTTTCGAAATTGTCGTCCAGACTCTTCGTTAATCCCTTAAAACCATAGTGACGAGACTCTGAGTTTAGTAAATATTAACTAACTCTTAAGAAACCACGTTCGAGACCACTGGTGAGCGCCTTAAAAAATTTCGTCAAGACTCTTCGTCAATCCCTCAAAAAAGTCCTGACGAGACTTCACCCTTCTCCCTCGTGCCCTTTCTCCCTTCGTTCTCCCGTTTTTTAATCGTTTTATTGCATTTTTGGCTTATTTTTTGACTCCGAGCGAAATTGCCCCAGGCTCACGTGATCCTGCATTAAAAAACGAAAAGAATAAGCCCAAGGTGGATCATTTTCATTGAATTTTAGAAGAGACAGGGAGTTTTTAAAACTGGGGTGATTTATGACCCCACGTCACCGGAAAGTTTAAATAAAATAAGGTTACCGTGCAAAGGTCAAAAACTTCCGTGGCAACCCCCGGTCAACCCCTTCAATCATAAAGTCTGATAAATATTTTTTATGTTGCCGAAATTTGAATGAAGAAGATTTTGATTTTTAAGATGAAAAACGAATGACATCAAAAACCATGGAGCCGTGGACCTAGACATCGAAAACCATGGGGAAATATACCTAGACATCGGAAATAATGGAGAAATATACCTTGACATCGAAAACTATAGAGCCGTGGACCTAGACATCGAAAACCATGGAGAAATATACAGAGACAACTAAAACCATGGAGAAATATGCCTAGACAGCAAAAACCATGAATAAATATACCTAGACATCGAAAACCATGAAGAAATATACCTAAGCATCGAAAACCATGGAAAAATATACAAAGCCGACGAAAACCATGGAGAAATATACCTAGACATCAAAAACCGTGAAGAAATATACCTAGAAATCGAAAACCATGGGGAAATATACCTAGACATCGAAAACCATGGAGCCGTGGACCTAGACACCGAAAACCATGAAGCCGTGGACCTAGACACCGAAAACCATGAAGCCATGGACCTAGACACCGAAAACCATGGAGCCGTGGACCTAGACACCGAAAACCATGGAGCCGACGACCTAGACATCGAAAACCATGGAGAAATATACTTAGACATCGAAAACCATGAAGAAATATACTTAGACATCGAAAACCATGAAGAAATATACCTAGGCATCGAAAACCATGGAGAAATATACAGAGACAACAAAAACCATGGAGCCGTGGACCTAGACACCGAAAACCATGGAGAAATATACCTAGGCATCGAAAACCATGGAGAAATATACCTAGACAGCAAAAACCTTGAAGAAATATACCTAGACATCGAAAACCATGAAGAAATATACCTAGGCATCGAAAACCATGGAGAAATATACCTAAACATCGAAAACCATGAAGCCGTCGCCCTAGACATCGAAAACCATGGAGAAATATACCTAGACGTCGAAAACCATGAAGCCGTCGACCTAGACATCGAAAACCATGGAGCCATGAACCTAGCGATCAAAAACCATGGAGAAACATCACTAGACATAAAAAACCATGGAGCCGTGTACCTTGACAACGAAAACCATGGAGCCGTCGACCTAGACATCGAAAACCATGAAGAAATATACCTAGGCATCGAAAACCATGGAGAAATATACAGAGACAACGAAAACCATGGAGAAATATACAGAGACAACGAAAACCATGGAGAAATATACCCAGACAACAAAAACCATACCTACACGTCGAAAACCATGGAGAAATATACCTAGACAACAAAAACCATGGAGCCGTGGACCTAGACACCGAAAACCATGGAGCCGACGACCTAGACATCGAAAACCATGGAGAAATATACCTAGACATCAAAAACCATGGAGCCGTGGACCCAGACACCGAAAACCATGGAGCCGACGACCTAGACATCGAAAACTATGGAGAAACATTCCTAGCCATCGAAAACCATGGAGAAATATACTTAGACATCGAAAACCATGGAGAAATATACAGAGACAACGAAAACCATGGAGAAATATACCTACACATCGAAAACCATCGAGAAATATACCTAGACTGATGTCTAGGTATATGACCATGGAGCCGTGTACCTTGACAACGAAAACCATGAAGCCGTCGACCTAGACATCGAAAACCATGGAGAAATATACAGAGACAACAAAAACCATGGAGAAATATACCTACACATCGAAAACCATGGAGAAATATACCTAGACAACAAAAACCATGGAGCCGTGTACCTTGATAACGAAAACCATGATAGCTAGACAACGAAAACCATGGTAGCTAAACAACGAAAACCATACGGAAAGAGAGGCCCGATATAGTCTGTCCCTCTCGCTCAGTGGCGCGCAAAGAGTGGGGATACCACGTTTAGCGGGGCGGGTGACGTCACGGGCCGAAAATGTCCACCGGTCTCGCGAAGGGCGTATGTCCAAGCGCCTGCGCAGACAACTTACGCCTTTCTGACTCTAAGAAACAGAAGGGATCCCAAACCTCGCGTCCAAAATCTTCAATGTTAGATTTCTCTGGATTGGCTGAACGGATTTTGTTCTACCAAGGACCATTCGAAAGATAAAAAATCATAGAAAATTCAAATCTAATATGAGATTTTTCCCTCAACCCGTTCTCCTGTGAGAACGATTTAAAGTTTCTGTGACGTCATAAAATGCCTATTTTACTGTATATAAGAGTACGGCCGGCTCGCGCGCTACGCTTTTCTTTTAAACTTGGCGTCGAGCCGCTGCCGCGTCTCTTGATATTGATGTAAAATGCATATTAATTTTTGAAATTAAAAGAAATAGTTTAATTCTATTAAATATAAAATAAAGGTAATTTTTTACATTCCCGACTTTCCCGGCGCCATCCTCGGCCAGGGGCAGGATTTACTGATCGCTCGTGGGCTTTTCGAGGCGATGGACTCCATTCCATTTGGACAGGAGGTTCCGTGCTTCGAGGGGACCCGTTGCGATCAGGGAGTCTTCTGGGTGACATGCTCGGACGAAAAGGCTAAAATATGGCTAAGGACCACGGTCCCAAGCTTAAAGCCCTGGGAGGGCGCTTCACTCCAGGTACTGGAGAAGGAGTGCATACCCAGGCTAACAAAGATGACCGCAGTTTTCCCCGGCACGCACGAGGACATGCGTGCCATCCTCTCCCTACTGCACCGCCAGAACCCCGGGCTGCAGACCACCCTATGGAGGGTCTGGGACCGGAGGTTGGTGCAGGGGGGCGTACAAGCCGTACTCGGCATTGATGCAGCCTCCCTGGGAAAGCTGAAGGAGTGCAGGCTCGCCCCTCATTACGGCCTGGGCAGGGCTCGATTTTACGAGGCCCAGCATGAGGCCGGCGAGGCGCGGCGGGACGGCTTCCCCAAGCCCAACCAGGGTGGCACGGAAGAGGGCCCGCAACAGATGTCACCGACGAGGCCAGCCGAGGCCCCGGAGGCTTCACAGAAAAGCGGGACCCCCTACCAACCGGGACGAACGGAACGGGAAAGCGGCGATGCGGCACCAGCGGCTAAGGCCGTCGAGGCCGCGGGGCCGAGGGACCGCCCCAGCCGCCCGGATAGACGCGGAGCCAGGGCCAGGGGCAGACCGACCAAGGCCCAGGCCCTGCAGAGGGTGGGCCCGACGGAGTCGAGACAGGGAGCCCAACGAACCCTTGTCGAGACCCTGTTGGGATCACAAAGAGCGCCTCAGGGGACCGAAGAATTATCTTCGGCTCCCAAGGCACCAGTAGGAGGGGACGATGGTTTACACCAGAACCACTAGTCCCCCTCCCCCACCCACACCCCCACCCCAACTCCCCATCCTTCCTATCCCTCCCCTCCCCTCCCCTACTTCCAGATTGGGGAGAAGGGTCAACGCTGACACCACCAAGGGTGCAGGGTGGACCGTATTCTCCCAAATCAACTTGCAACATTGCATAGCGGCCTCAGCTACACATAGCCGGGACCTAGCAATGGGGCACACACACATATCCCTAATACAAGAACCTTGGGTGTACAATGGGCTAGTAAAAGGGATTGATCAGAGTATCGGGTCGCTGTTATACGATCCCTCGGAGCCGGGGCCAAGGGCTTGCATCTTTGTGAAAAAGGGATGCAATGCTCTGAAGCTCAACAGGCTCTGCAGTAGGGACCTGGCAGTGGCTCGGTTCAAACTGAGGCTGGGAGGAGTGCTAAAGGACCTTGTGGTCTGTTCGGCGTACCTCCCATATGACTCGGTAGAACCACTTCCAACGAGGGAACTAAGAGCAGTAGTGGACTATTGCTCCGATGAAGGGCTGGACCTGTTGATCGGGTGTGATGCGAACTCGCACCACCTAATCTGGGGGAGCTCAAACACTAACGGGAGAGGGACTGCCCTGCTGGAATACCTAGCGGCGGCAAACCTCGAGACTTTAAACAAAGGCTCAAAGCCTACATTCATCACCTCAAGGAGACAAGAGGTGATTGACCTTACAGTGGGGACTCAAGGAGTCGCTCAGTGGATAAAGGAGTGGCAGGTGGACGAGGAGGAAACTCTATCGGACCACCGCCGCATTTCCTTCGCACTGATGGGGGGAGAGGAGCCACCACCCGAGACTTCCTACAGGAACCCAAGGGCCACCAACTGGGCCTCCTATAAGGAGGAACTAAAAGGCAGGCTCGGGGGAACTGACGGAAGGTCGAGGACGGAGGCTGGGATTGAGGGTGACGTAGAATTTCTACGGTCAGCCATAGTCCAGGCCTATGGGGCTTCCTGTCCAACCAGAACCAGGAAGGTCAACAAGAAGGTAGCGTGGTGGAGCAGGGAGCTGGGCAAGCTCCGCTCCGACTCGCGCCGACTGTTGAACAAAGCTCTCAGGACAAACTCCGAAGAGAACTGGGCTGCCTATAGGTCTACTCAAAAGACCTATAAAAGGCTCGTTAGGAGGTCCAAAACGGATGCCTGGAGGAAGTTCTGCAGAGAGATCGAGGCCCTGTCAACAGTGGCCAGACTCCGCAGAATTTTCACGACAGGGACACACATCAAACCTGGCGGTTTAACATTGCCAGGGGGTAGCACGGCCGAGAAACACGAAGATGTTTTGGCCCACCTTATAGAGGTACATTTCCCGGGCTCGAGCCTGATGAGGCAGGGCGCTCCCGAGGGGGAAGTGCCCACCAGATTCAGACCTGCTGACTGGGAGACAGCTACCAGAGTAGTAACGACAGACAGGGTCAAATGGGCTATTGATTCCTTTGATAGATTCAAGAGCCCAGGGGCGGATGGTATCTTCCCAGCCCTCCTACAGGAGGGCGGGGAGGACCTAGCGAGACACCTGTCTTGCACGTTCAGATCCTGCCTGGCATTAAGATACGTCCCGAAAGCCTGGAGGGAGGTGATTATAGTTTTCATCCCCAAACCGGGCAAAACCTCCTACGATCAGGCGAAGTCGTTCAGGCCCATTAGCCTGACGTCTTTTCTCCTGAAAACGTTGGAGAGGTTAGTGGACAGGTACATCAGAGACGGGGCTCTGGCACGCATGCCAGTGCAACAGTCTCAACACGCGTACCAGACGGGCAAATCCGTGGAGACGGCGCTGCACGACCTCGTTGGAGAGGTCGAGGGGGCCCTCTCCAGGAAAGAGGCCACTCTGTGCGTTTTCCTTGATGTGGAGGGGGCGTTTGACAACACCTCCTTCGACGCAATCTGTGGAGCAGCAAGGAGGTTCCAAGTGGATGACACCATCATTGACTGGATCCACTGCATGCTCAGAACTAGGACAGTCACTGCCAGTCTCAACGGCACCGACGTCAGGGCCCGCGTCGGCAGAGGATGCCCACAGGGGGGAGTTACCTCCCCTCTGCTGTGGCTGATGGTGGTAGACGGGCTCCTGGCCGGGATCGGGAGACTGGGGGTGAAGGTCATAGGGTTTGCGGATGATGTTTGCCTAGCAGTAAGCGGCGACCATCCGAATCACATGACTAGCAAAATGCAGAAAGCATTGGACTATGTGGAAACATGGTGCACGTCACAGTCCTTAAGGGTCAACCCCAACAAGACCGAAATGGTGCTATTTACAAGGAGGAGGCGCTTCGATCTGAGGCCCCCCTCCATCTTTGGTTCTGAGCTGACTCGCTCTCAGGAAGTGCGCTACCTGGGAGTGACCCTAGACAGCAAACTAAGCTGGAAAAGCCACATCAGCAGGCAGGCACAAAAGGCGATAGCGACCTTCTGGGCCTGCCGCAGGATGTTTGGCCAAACCTGGGGGCTCAAACCCAAAACGGTTAGATGGATCTACAAAGCCATTGTAGTTCCACAACTCATATACGCGTCTATAGTATGGTGGCCCGGACTTCGCCGGGCAACCAACAGGAAGGCGCTAGACAGGGTGTACAGGCTGACAGGGCTGGGGATAACAGGAGCTTTAAGCACAACCCCGACCCTGGCACTGGGCGCACTGGTAAACCTACCGCCTCCACACATTACTGCGGAGGTAGAAGCACGGAAAGCGGCCATCAGGCTGCTTCTCAATGGGCGGTGGAGGAAAGCGTGGTCGGGGCACGCGTCGGCTCTGAGGGAGGACACGACTCTGAAAAGAGTCGGCCTCCTTGGAGGGGACTACTGCCCTCGGCAGCACTACTTTCACCACAACTATCAGGTCCTCATTCCCGACAGACAGTCGTGGAGTGATGATCAAAGGGCAATCCTGTCGCCCGGAGGACTAGTCGGGTATACGGATGGGGCCAAATCGGCGACAGGGGCAGGTGCCGGGGTATGGAGCGATGGACCCAGGACGGAACTGAGTTTCGAATTGGGTCCAAACACCACAGTACTCCAGGCTGAATTGTTTACCATCAAAGCCTGTGCCCATTCCATTAGGGAAAAGGGATACAGGGGCAAGCACATCTACATCTGCAGCGACAGCCGGACCGCGCTCAGGGCACTGCACTCCGTGACAGTGACCTCTGGGTTAGTCAGGGACTGTAAGGAACTGCTCTCACTGATTGCCAGCGAGAACAGGGTTAAGCTGCTATGGGTACCGGGCCACAACGGTATCCAAGGTAACGAGAAGGCCAACTTTACTGGCCATATGTGGAGCCGCAAGGCAAATATCGGCGGAAACACGCCACCTAGGTGCGTCACCGGAGCTCGTGAAGAGGGAGGCAAGCAGATGGGTGGAGAAGTGGTTTGCAGACCTCTGGAACAGAAGCACCGGTATGAGGCACACGAGGGCACTGTTTTCAGGCCCATCGGAACAGTTAGCGGTCGCACTCACTAACCTGGATAGGGGACAGCTGAGAGTGATCACAGGACTGGTGACAGGTCACTGGTTCACAGGCAGGCACGCGGTGCGGATGGGACTCACTGAAGAACCAATCTGCCAAAGGTGCAAAGAAGTAGAGGAAACCCCTCTACATCTTATTATGAGTTGCAGGGGACTAGAGGGCATCAGGCATGAGGCACTCGGGTCCCATGCTCTCGTAGAATTCAAGTTGGAGGCTAAGGGGGTGAGCGGGCTTCTACGCTTTGCGAAGGAGGCCGGCCTACTCCCTGGCTCTCCCTGACAAGGGTTGCCCTCCACAGGGCCCGGGCACAATGGTCCAACAGGACTGAGCGCCCGGCAAATACTTAAATTCATTCATTCATTCATAATAATTAATAATTATATTATTTATATCATTTCAAAATTAAATTTTAAAAAATTAATGTTAATTAATTTTAAATTAAATTAGTTAATATTTATTTGAATAAAATTAAATTTTTAAAATTTAATATTAATTAAATTAAATTTAAATAAATTAATATTTATTTGAATAAAATTAAATTTAAAAATTAAATGTTAGTTAAATTAAAATTAAATTAGTTAATATTTATTTAAAAAAAATTAAATTTTTAAAATTTAATGTTAATTAAAATAAAATTAATTAATATTTATAAAATAAAATTAAATTTTATAAATTTAATGTTAATTAATTTAAAATTAAATTAATTTATATTTATTTTAATAAAATTAAATTTAAAAAATTTAATATAGATTAATTTAAAATTAAATTAGTTTTTATTTATTAGGATAAAATTAAATTTTATAAATTTAATATTAATTAATTTAAATTTAAATAATTTAATATTTATAGTATAGTATATTTATATACTACCACCACATAGTATATACCACATAGGTATATACCACATAGTATAGTATAGTATATTTATAGTATAGGATCCGGAGTGGAAGGAGGAAATCTCTCACGTTTTTCTCGAATTATGTGATTCTGAAGGACTGGCCAGTCTTCGTAGATTTTGATGGTGATGATGACCGTTCCCGTTGACGTCCCAGAGCAGAGAGAGCGAGCTTTCCTCGGGCAGGGAAACTCCTGCGGCTCCTCTTCGACCGAGAGTGGGGAGAATCGACGTTTTTGGAAATCGATATTTATTATCGATAGATTTTCGGGCGCGAAATTACGTCGATTATGAATTTTACGTGCTACACCTTCAAATATACTCTGTGGAGCTCAATTTAAGCCCAGAGTCATGTCTGTATCTCGATTTTTCATCGAGATATGATTTTTTGCTCACGAGCATGATTTTTGCTTGAAAATGTCGATTTTTCAACAATTTTCAAACGAAAATCGCTCTTCTCCGAGTAAAAATCGCATAAATTATGCATTTTTTTCCAGCCACTCAGTTTGATACGCTGAAAATAAGAGAAAACACGTGCCAAAGTCTCAATTTATCGCGGGAATGCAATTTTCAACTTTTGATCACGAGTTGGAAAAAATCAGAGTTTTAACATGAATTTGTCGCGAAGAATTTATATTTTTGGCTCCATGAGAATGGACTGCTGATTTTTTCGCTTCAAATATACTCTGTGGAGCTTAATTTAAGCTCAGAGTCATGTCGCTATCTCGATTTTTCATCGAGATATGATTTTTTGCTCACGAGCATGATTTTTGCTTGAAAATGACGATTTTTCGTCAATTTTCAAACGAAAATCGCTCTTCTCCGAGTAAAAATCGCAAAATTAATGCATTTTTTTCTAGCCACTCAGTTTGATACGCTGAAAAGAAGAGAAAACACGTGTCAAAGTCTCAATTTATCGCGGGAATGCAATTTTCAACTTTTGATCACGAGTTGGAAAAAATCAGAGTTTTAACATGATGTTGTCGCGTAGAATTTATATTTTTGGCTCCATGAGAATGGACTGCTGATTTTTTTCCGTCAAATGTACTCTGTGGAGCTCAATTTAAGCTCAGAGTCATGTCGCTATCTCGATTTTTCATCGAGATATGATTTTTTGCTCACGAGCATGATTTTTGCTTGAAAATGACGATTTTTCGTCAATTTTCAAACGAAAATCGCTCTTCTCCGAGTAAAAATCGCATAAATTATGCATTTTTTTCCAGCCACTCAGTTTGATACGCTGGAAAGAAGAGAAAACACGTGCCAAAGTCACAATTTATCGCGGGAATGCAATTTTCAACTTTTGATCACGAGTTGCAAAAAATCAATATTTTAACATGAATTTGTCGCGAAGAATTTATATTTTCATGCCACTGAGAGTTATCTGGAGCTCCCGGATACCGGATAGCTGGCAGCGATAAGAATTTCATGGGGCTCAGCGGAAAGATTTTCATGTGGCTCAGCGACAAGATTTTTATGTTGCTCAGCGACAAGATTTCCATGTCGCTGAGAGTTATTGTCGCTTTGCGATTGATCTAACGCCAGCGGCGATGTTAGTTATGCTACACAATAATTGGTTCCTTTCGAAGCAAAACTTGTCGCTGAGAGATATCCAAAGCTTCCGGATAACTCGCAGCAACAAAATTTTCATGTGGCTCAGCGACAAGATTTTTATGTCGCTGAGAGTTATTGTCGCTCCGCAATCAATATAATATGCCAGCGGCGATGTTAGTTATGCTCCACAATAAGTGGTTCCTTTCGAAGCAAAACTTGTCGCTGCGAGATATCCAAAGCTTCCGGATAACTCTCAGCGACAAAATTTTCATGTGGCTCAGCGACAAGATTTTTATGCCACTCAGAGTTATATCTGGAGCTTCCGGATAGCTGGCAGCGATAAGTATTACACGTGGCTCAGCGGAAAGATTTTCATGTGGCTCAGCGACAAGATTTTTATATCGCTGAGAGTTATTGTTGCTCCGCAATCAATATAATATGCCAGCGGCGATGTTAGTTATGCTCCACAATAATTGGTTCCTTTCGGAGCAAAACTTGTCGCTGCGGGATATCCAAAGCTTCCGGATAACTCCCAGCGACAAAATTTTCATGTGGCTCAGCGACAAGACTTTTATGCCACTGAGAGTTATATCTGGAGCTTCCGGATAGCTGGCAGCGATAAGTATTACACGTGGCTCAGCGGAAAGATTTTCATGTGGCTCAGCGACAAGTTTTTTATGTCGCTGAGAGTTATTGTCGCTCCGCAATCAATATAATATGCCAGCGGCGATTTCAGATGTGCTGTAAATAAATAAAATTGTGGGCTTAGGAATAGGGCAATGGTTGTGAAGCATATTCATTCCTGAAGCATATTCTCCTGTCAATGGAGCATGTCGTTAATGCTACCTGCAAATTAGCATTAGTGAGGTTATGGCGAGCTGTCAGAGCTTTTAGCACATTATTCATCGCAAAGTCGGCAAAAAATGTCAACCCGTTCCAGCTATCTCTCTCACACTCGCGTCAATATCGGCCGTCAAAATATACACGATTGCTAGCGGAATTTTAGGTTATGATTTTCGAATTTTGACAATCTGACTTTCGAATGTTTCTATATTTATCACCGTGAAATTAAACGACACATGTATAAAGATGTATCCGTGAACTGGCAACCAACAGGTGTTCCTCGGATGGGAACAGCTGGATATGTCGTCAGTCACGACCAATCAGAAACACGATAGGAACATTGAGCCCTTTCTCTGTGTCGTATACATACACGCACGCACACTTCGATCAGCGCATAATTTTGCCCGTGCAGTTTTTTCCCAGCAATTACGGCATCAATCGGGTTGATTTATGGCTCAATCGAGGGGGGATAACGTAATTAGTCTTCAGTTCAAATTTCAGATCATGAAATTACCCCTGAGCTTCGTAATTCAAGAAAGTGTCCACCCCCACCGGCGAAATCGCTTTTCTTAGAGATAATATACTCGAGTGAGTCTCGGGCCAGCAGACGACGCTGTCAAATGTACTTGTCCCGAGACTCTGCCGAGTCTCTTGAAATTGCATTTCTTGTGAAATAAAAATTCACTTTAGATTGTTTAAAAAGTGGGTTAATCTTAACTTTCTTAATGTTTTTTTTCGGTTCGACTAGAAGAGAATTTAATCCTGAATAGAATGCATTTCGTTTCGTTTCGATGGGACGTTGAGTTTTTTCCCGATCTTTCCCGCAAATTAGGAAAAATCGTAAAAATGAAAAACCGAGAAATCGTGCGTCACTTTTCGTATATAAAGAATCGTATTTTCTGCATCTTACCGCATTAATATGCTAATCAGCGATTCCTGGTCCATAGAGTTGCCCTATAGACTCTTCAAAAAACTATACAATAGATCACAAAACGTACAATAGATCAAGGGGTGGAGCGCGCGCGCTCCGAGCGATCTCGCTCGTATACCTGCTGTACGCTTGCTCACTATTTTTTCTGTAACTCCGAAAATATTTCGAATTTGCGTCTGAAATTTTAGGGACAAATTCTTGGATAGTTTGGGAAAACATTTGTGCAAAAAAAATGGATTTTTTGAAGCGCCTAAAGCCTGCCCCCCCCGCCCTCCTTAATGCAAACTGACAAATGCTATGTAAAAATGAAAATTCTTCTTTCATAGACGAAAATGAGATGATTATTAATCTTGTTGGTACATTCGATTATCTTTTGTCTTCCCGAAATTATTTTCGAAAACCATGCACGCCAAGTTTTTGTATAATCTTTGCAGTGAATTCGTCCGGGAAGTACGTGTACGTGTTCGCGTGCCCTTGTACGCAAACGTGCCCTTTTTTATGTTTCGTTTCCCGTGGAATTATATTGTACGTACATTCATGATCTTTAGCTAGCATGAAGTCATCATAATATTCAGGATAATCATGCTGGAATCCTCCAAAATGGAGAAACCCTTGAACCGAATGTGTTTAGGGCGTACGTTCGTCTATGAAATTCAGTCATTCATTTATGAGCTCTTGGCTATGGCACAATGATTCCATTTTTTTTTTGTCTCAATTGAGTTTGACACTTTTTAACGATTTTTATGAAGGTCAAAAGATGGTTTGCAGTGAAGGATAAATAAATAAATGATGGAGAAATATATATATTGCAACGGTATGAAATCGCTTAAAGACGCTTCTCGTTACGCGTCCGTTCGAGCTTTGAGAGAAAGGAGCAGGTGCGAAGAAAAAACGAGTTTTATTCAAATTTTAACAAATAAAAACGATTTATTCAATTTTTACGTGTTATTTTACAAATTTATACGTGTTCTGTTTATTTTGCATGTGTTTCCTTTATATCAATCGAACGGCAAAAAATAAACGAATTTTAGACATAAAAATCTCTATGGAAATTTATGCGGTCATTTTACCGCTTACGTGGTAATTTATCGAAATTTACGGTAATTTACGTTTCTCTTTCCTATTTTCTTTGAAATTCGAGTAGAACTCGTTGATTCTATACAATCTTAAGTTGTTTCATTAATCTAGACTATTTTTCCGTTGATTAATAACGCTTAGATTACGCGGATAACTTTATTTTTCTTAAAGAAAATGCGAGAGATGCTCGTTTGACGAGATGCTAATTCTTGATCGCTTTTATTTTATAATCTGCACGCATGTGTGTTCGTTCAACACTATAATTAATTAATCCTAACAATAAAGCGCACTAATCTTGCTTTATAATTGATTTGGACAGTTTTTATTTGAAAACGCACGCTTATTTCGGTTTTACAATTCAATTTCTTGAATTAGACAAGTTTTTCGCACGCTTTTGACTCTAATTGATTTTTGACAAGTTTTTAATTAGAATTCTGACCAATAAATTTATTTTAATAATTTAATTGCGTTGAACTCCTTCACTCCTACAAACGAGAGATTGTACGGTTGGAGAAAGAATGAAAGGTAAGGATTGGAAATCCCGGTTGCGGGAATTGAACGGAGCCGAACTATTCCGTGGCCGAAATCCCCTTGAGGTTTTTAGGAAGTGCACACTGGTTGCGGGAGTCGAACGGAGCCGAACTACTCCGTGGCCAATGCACACAGGAAAGATTTGCTTAGGAAATGCGCACCGGTTGCGGGAGCCGAACGAAACCGAACTGCTCCGTGGCTGATGCACATAGGAAAGATTTATGTAGGAAGTGCACACCGGTTGCGGGAGCCGAACGAAACCGAACTGCTCCGTGGCCGATGCACACAGAAAAAGGTTAGGAAAAATGTACACCGGTTGCGGGAGCCGAACGAAACCGAACTGCTCCGTGGCCGATGCACAAAAGGAAAATTTGGAAAGGTTATGTTTGTCGTTGTAGGAGCGAAGAGAGCTCTGTGCTTACTGTCCAAGATTCTGCTTTGAATTCTTGGAGAAGAATGAGTGCCGAGTGCTGTTCTGCACCGGCTTTTATACTGTCAGAATCCTTTGTTCTTCATTCTAAAAATAACTCGCCGTCTTATTCGCTCGAGTTCTTTGTGGTGGGGCGCTTGCCAAAACGTTATTGGAGATTGATTTCTCCCACTCATTCATCCTTCGCTCGCATTCGTTCAACATTCATCGCGCTTGCGCATAATGTTCGCACAGTCCTTCTTGTCCCCACTCTTCGACGCGCTATCGAATGAGGCATGCGTGATCCCCACTCCTTTGTCACAAATTTATCACTTTCCCCCCACTTTGTTCGCTCGCGTCTTCGCGAGCCGCGAGATGGTTCGACTATCGGCCGCTTGGCGCCACCGTAGTCCAGCGACGGACGCCGCGCCGGGCGGATCGTCAGCTGTCGCGTTTCCGTGCCGTTACAATGCCCCCCAGAAGAAAAAGAGGGTGAAACTGTCTTTTTCTTCTTCTTGTAGGCACGGTTGATGGTGATGCTTCCTATCTTTCCACCTCTTCCAGGGACTCGTCATCCGATGTTGGATCGTCGGTTTCTTCCTCGTCGTCATCTTCGTAGGTTGCCCAGGTGTTGTCCCAATCTAGGCGAAATTCGTATTGCCCCCTTCGGGCCCATCCATCATATAAAAGTTGGCTAGCGACACTAATCTGGCTCTCAGGGTATCTGAGTGTGACTGGCATCCCAAGACGATGGTGAGCGATGACGGTGACCAGGCAGCGTTTATCAATAAACAATCCACGGAGGTGGCTACAGATGTCCTTATCCCATAGCGGCCTTCCTTTGGGTTTGATGTTGGGCAGGTATGCCCTAGTTGTGAAGTGTGGCGTTTCGATAAAGTCCTCCGGCATCATTTGTAGATCGTCCAGAGCTGTTTTAAAAGTGTAACCTCTGTCGATAAGCCTTAGCGTAGCTTCTCCGTCATCAACGTCGTACAAGATGCCTCGGGAGGCCGTATTTCCAGCAACGACAGCATACATGTCGTGAAGGCAGATAAAACCTGGTCTTTTTCGTAGTGCGAGGAACAGTTGACGTTCGAATTCGCACATTTCCCCCCAATCATCTGCTTTAATGATTGAGAAGTTCGTTGGATTGATGAATTCCTGGACGATGACTTCTTGGGTGCCTTCTAATGTTGTCGGGCAGGCAATTTCCGGAGCGATATCTTCGTCCAACTCAATGCGGGGGATGGTGTCGCTTCTCATGATGTGTGATTTTTTTTTGTTTTGTTGTCTCTAGAGCTTCGGCTAGCTGAAGTTGCTAGTCGACTTGCTCGTCTTAGACTGTTGCTGTTAGCTCCAAGAGCTCGCGCTTTTATACCCGATTTCTATCCCCCCTTTTCTCTCCCCACTTCGGAGAGTTCTTTGTTTCTAAGAGATCAGAGTCATTATTGGCTCTTACTCATCCCCACTCACTTGGCACAGTCTTTTCCCCCACTCTTTTTTCTCCCGCTATTCGCGTTTCATTGTTCTGGGTTATTATTGGCTCTTGCGCCTCCCCACTCACTCATTACAATTGTTTCATTCGCTCCCCACTCATTTTTCTAAGAATTTTCAGCAAGCGCCCTGAATTTCGCGGTAAATAATACTTATTCTATTAATTATGAATGTTTTCATATTGATTTTGCATGTTCTTCTCTTTTCCAAGGTCATATGACCAGTCGTTTGTGAGTATTTTGTGTTTTTATTTGTAATTTTTGTTTTATTTTTCAGGTTCGCAAAAAATGAAACGCGTGGAGACATCGAATTTCATAGTATAAAAATAAATAAATGTTTTTATTTATGAATTAACAATTCGTAAGTGTTGTATCTGGTACAGAATTAAAAGTTATTAACAATTAAAAAAAAATTGTAACTGTTTGTACAAATTAAATGAGGGTTGAATAAAACAAAACAAACAATTGCTCTCCCTCAATTGATTATTCCCATTTGGAGTTGTATTGCAATCTTCGCTCTTTTCTCGTGGATATCTTCCTGAGCGAAATCGAACTCCCGATTTGCCGCGATACACTCTGCATACAAACAGATGAACACCCCGCAATCGTAGCCATTGCGTTGTGGGGGTATATCCTTTTTTATAATCAAGAACCATTCATCTGGTTTGAAGGCTTTATAGTTTTTATCGATTGCCTCTTGCATCAAGTACCCGAAGATGTCTTCGAGGCACTGGTTGTTCTCGCCCATCAGGCTATCGAGATAACTGACCGTTTTCTTCCGGGAATCCACTACTGCCAGGCACCAATGGTTCCGAAGGTGGATGGGGACGAGGATCAAATCGTGGAGGAACACATTGATTCGGCGCGTCCATCGTTGAACCGCCTGATATCCACCATCCTTCAGACAAGGATAGAAAAAGGTATAATCGTATGCACCTTTGGGTAGTTGTCGGGTTCTTTTTTCGCCCGCTCTTCAATCAACCCCAAATAGGCATTTATTACCTCGTCATTAAGCCATTTGTTTGGCTGGAGGGTGTCGAGGTCTCTTTTTTGTATCTTGTTGAGTGTTTTTCTTTTTATTTCTTTCTCTCCTCGCTCCTCGATTTTCCTTTTCCGTCCTTTTCCTTGTTTTCCTCCTTTTAGATTGCCTGGTTCCTTGTTATTATTATTGACGTCTTTGTTTTCGTCACCCCAGTGGAACTCGTCAGGCTTCCATTTTTTCCATTCCTCGGACAGTTCCTCGTAAATCTGGAGGACATCCACCGACGTCTCTCCAATCGGCGAGAGGACTTGAGGAATCTCAAGTTCTTCGAGAATTTCGGCACAAGTTCCGTGCCGCTCGATGAATTCCCGCATTTTATTTGGCTCGATTTTGCGGGAATCATCAATTTTACTTTGTTCGAGCTTCCACAGGGATGCCTGGGACGCTTTTTCCTTCGTTGACGCCTTTGTTTGCGTCTTTCTGTCCGTTTTTCCCACTTCCACATCTTTACTCTCCTTTTTGTCCGTTTTCTTATCTTCTTTTATTTCCAGCGTGGCCAAACTCTCGATTTCAAAAAAAATTTCTTTTCTTTCTTCCCATCCGCTTTTCTCGTCCGTTTGTTGCGAGAAATGCTTTCGCACGATTTCCGACGTTTGCGTAGCCGCGTCCATTTCCCATTTTGTTATCGTTATTAATTGTTCTTTCACTGTTGTTGACGGTTTATTGTTTAAAAATTATAGTTTTTCGATGCTTACAGTTTAATCGTCCGTTTCCTTGTTGCTCAATCGCCGTTAGAAATTTCGCCTTCTTTTATCGCTGTTTTTCGAATAAATTGGGATGTTATTTGTGGAAATAATATTTCTACAGGATTTAGGAAGGTTTTCATTTCATTTTCATACCTTTTTCTTATTCCTTTCAGCTTTTAAATCGTTTTTTCGTTAAAATTTGTCACAGAGAAACCGTTGCGTTCGAATGACGCGGACCTGTGAGCGAATCTCTAACTTTCCTCTCTCTTGTTACGTCCCGGTATTTTTGCCCGATCGTGTTAGGACTTACCGTGGTCGTAGCTGTAAAAGTTGCTCCGGTTTTAGATTTGCAAAGGCAAATCGGGGATTGGAGCCAGTTGTCCAGGCAGGTTGAATATTATTGTTTGGGATTTTAATGTATGGAACGTCACTGGTTGAAGGAACGATTGGTGTAATTGAATTAGTTATGACGCACGATAAACAATTAACAATGTTTATTATTATTAAAACAATTATTAAAACTTGTACACTTTCCTTTACATATTGGTGCATTGCGCGATGACCCTTTGAACCATGAGGTTTAGGGTCATTCGCGTTTATTATTCCGGACTTTATAATTTCGAATTATTTTATTTTATTTCGATTCGCGAATTATGTTTCCGCGTAAACGTTTTTACTATTGCCGGACCGAACTTTGAAGTGGGTCCTCGGCCACGAGGGCCGAGGCTCTTTTTTGGAAAAACTTAAATTTGCTGGTAGACCGTTCAGCTCGAGGTCTCCAGATCGACTGACTATTTGATTGTCTAAAGTAGTGCCCTGCACTTTTATGAATATTAATCCGCGCGCGAAGTCCGCGATAAGCTGGACCTCGCGCGTTCGGAAGGTGTGGAGCGTCTTCTTGTTACCGTGGGATCACCAACGTCAGCAAATTCTGCTGACTGTCGTCGTGAGATCCCAACGGCTGAAACGTTCCCACCTTGATAAGGTTACAATTATTAAAATATTGAAATTGAATAATGTTGAGGACCGAACGGAATCCCAGGACGTAACACTCTAGAGGGGTGAACTCTAATTGTAGTTTCGGGCGACGGTGGCGCCGGCGGCGAAATCTCGAACTACTCCTTATGCGATTTTCGACGATTCCTTTTTCTCAATCTTTTTGTTGATTTTCTTGTGGATTTGAATGTTTCTTGTTGTTTTTTCGTTCGTTTAAGTGAAATAAACAATTTAAGATGCTTTATTGTTAATAACTTTGTTAATATTAATATTTTTATTGTCGGAATCTTGTTTTTCAGAATCAACAGCGTGTTTTTATCACATAACTCTTTTGTTTTTGACTTTTTTATCATCCTAGCCAAAAATCCCCTGCCGGGGAAAAAAGCTTGGACAAGTACATTTGTTGGTGATCCCCATTTCCATTTGTTTTCATAGAAAAATCCAATCCCCCCTTGAAAAAAATTGGAAACGCCAACAAAATAAAGAATTTAAGAAAACCCCAAAAACAAAAAAATTCAAGAAGATTGAGAAAAATGCAAGAAATGCGAGAATGGTAGAAAAAAATTAATGGTATTCGCTCAGCATAAAAAATTCTGATATCTATAAAAGGACAAGTATTCCCTGTCTGAAAATCATGTTGATGTTCGGAAATCCATTAACGAGAAAAAAGAAAATCTTCCAAAAAGACACGTCTCAAAAAAACGAACCCCCAAATACAAAATGGCGGATCGACAGAAAAACTTCATAAAAAAATACAAAACTGAAGTTTGCCATCATATGTTGAGCGTATGCGCACAGAGTACTTGGCCGGCAAAAATAGTTTTTATTGTAACGCATTTTTTCTTAAATAAAACTACATTTTGATTTGAAATATTTTATAAAATTTAAATTACAAAAATTATTTTTATTAAAATTTTTTAAAAACAACAATATATAAATTTTAAATTTAAGTTGATCTTATCGTGTATTATCAATTATAAAATAAGTTCCTCTGAATAAATAAAATACCGTCAATATTTTGACGGTATTTATTGATTTATACAAAATGTCGTTTTTGATTTCATAACGGTCGTCTTCTTTTTCGGCGATCCGTTCCCTTATTTCATTTATTTTTTCGTCTCTCTTTTGACATTGTGCAATGTTTTTAATCCTTTGTTGCAATTCTTTCGATGGTTTTGTTGCCAACATAGTCCCTATCACCAGTTCCTTTCCTTTTCTGCCTCCTCTGTCGGGAGGATTTAATCGACTTAGGACATTAGCTACGACGTTACGGATTCCTGGGCAGAATTCGAATTCAATATCGTAATCCTGGATTGCCAGTATCCATCTGGTTAGTCTTTCGTTAAGTAACTGACAGTTTTTCAAGAAGGTTATCGCTTGGTGGTCGGTTATGACTTTTATCTTGGCACCGAGCAAATACGTCCGCAACTTCTTTAACGCCCATACAACGGCTAACAATTCCTTTTCCGTTGTCGTGTATGCTAGTTCCGGTCCTTCTAATGTTCTGCTCGCGAACATGATTACATTTAGTTCTCCATTTTCATCCTTTTGAGCTAACGTGCCCCCCAGAGCGTAGTGGCTTGCGTCCGTTTGAAGAATGTAACCCTTTTTTGGATCCGGATGCTTTAGAAGGACGTCTTGAACGAACAAATCTTTGATTCGATCAAACGCTTCCCTTTCCTCGTTTTCCCATTTCCATCTCTCTTTCTTTTTCAAGAGTTTCAACAATGGGATTGTTTCCTTTGCGTGTTTCTTCGTGAACTTTGTATAATAATTTATTAAACCAAGAAATCCTCTTAATTGTTTGAGGTTCCTCGGGGCAGGAAAGTCTTTAATTGCTTGAATTTTTTCGGGCTGTGGTTTTATTCCTTCCGTTGTCAGGATATGCCCAAGGAATTCAGCTTCCTTTCTGAAGAACTTTGCTTTGTTCAGTTTAATTGTCATTCCGTTTTGTTCCAGACGCTCCAAGAGTTCGTCCAGATGTTGCATGTGTTCTTCAAAGCTTTCCGAGATACAAAGTAAATCATCTACAAAATTTATTACGTGATCTCCAAGTCCGTGGAGAACAATGTCCAGTGCCCGCAGCAAACTTGCTGTGCTTGTTTTCAATCCAAAAGGTGTTACAGTAAACTCGTAAACCTTTCCTCGATATTTGAAAGCTGTGTACTTCATCGAGTCCGGATGTGGAGGAATCTGCCAGAAACTATTCGTGAGATCAAGCGTCGTCATAACTTTCGCCGTGTGGCATTTCTGAAAAATCTCCTCTATGTTTGGTACAGATTCGTGGTCGTCGGCCATTACTTGGTTGATTTTCCTGGCGTCGAGGCACAATCTGACCGTTCCATCCTTTTTAATCACTGGTACGATTGGATTTATCCAGGGGCTCGTCGATCGTTGTATGATTCCATTGTTTAATAACTTTTCGATTTCTTTATCGACCTTTTCTCGTTGCATCAAGGGTACCTCGTAGGAAAATGCGACGATTGGTTGTTCCGTCGTAATATCCAATTTGTGTTGATAAGCAGAAATCCTTCCTGTATTTTTTCGGAAGACACGTCTTCGGTTCCAGAGAATTTGTTTTTGAACTTGTTTCTGTTCGTTGGAGAGTTCGGATTCATTGACTACTTCTTCTATCTCTTGCCAGGAGACATCTTCGTTCGAGTCAGAGGAAAAATGTAATTGTTGCACTGGTACTGAGTCTAAATCGACGCCATTTTGGCTATCGGTTTGAATTTTAATTATTTCTGAATCCATGCCGCTGTGGCTTATTGTTTCTTTTTCATCAGTCCCCGATGCCCCGATTGTGGGAATTACATCGGTTACATTCTGATATTTGACCTGGAGAGACATTTCTCCTAGGTCAATTAAACTTTTGAGACGCTTTAGGGAATCTACCCCAAATAAAACGTCTCTAATTAAACCAGGCACAATTAAATAATTGATGTTTGTTTCAATTTTCCCAATTTGAGTCGTTGCCATTATTTGACTCTTTACTTTCGTCAATTTTCCTTTGATTGCCCCTTTCACCGTCACTCCTGTGACCGGCAAAATTGGACAATCTTTCAGAATTTCCTTGTTTTCCAAGAAAAATTCCTCCGAAATCGTTGTTATTTTCGATCCGCAGTCTATGAGTGCTGTCACAGGAATGCCTTCAATTTTTGCATAAATTTCGGGACACTCCACAATCGGGATTGCTTGTTCTTTTATTTCTTCGTTTAATAAGAATTCTCTGGTGTCCGTGAAGATTGTGTTGATTGGAATGCTTCTTTCCTTTTTATCCATGAGGTCCTTTTCGATTTTTAAATTTTCGTTTTTAATTTTTATTTCATGTTTTTCCGTTGTACCTCGCTCGTTGTCTTTATTTTTGATTTCTATTGTCGCGGGTACAACGCTTAAGCGTTTCCCGCTTTGGAAGTCGAGGGTTTCGGTTCTTCTTGAATGTCGATTGCTTGTACGAGGTTCTCTTTTTTATTATCCTCTTTTTTTTCTTGTTTTTGGGGCTATGATCTTTGAGGACCTCTGTTTTCGTTGTTTTGCTTGTTTTTCCATCCGGTGTTTTGGCCCTGATCCCGGTTTTGTTGGTTTCGATTTGGATTCCAGTTAGAATTCTGGCTCCAGTTTGGGTTTTGATTCCAATTGGGATTCGGGTTCCAGTTGGGCCTTTGATTCCAATTGGAATTTTGATTCCAGTTGGAATTTCTGTTGTCCTGATTACTTCTTTGTTGATTCTGTGGCTGCTTGTACGGTTTCTGCTCTTGGATTTTGTCTCCTTGGTCGTTGGATCGTATTTCCTTTTCCCGCTTGGCATTTATAGGACCCCGTTGATCGATTTTTTCCAGGAATTCCACCAATTCTCCGAGAGTCTCAAAACCGCGACTGATAATCGTCGCCCGCATTTCGTCCGTGGAGTGTTGTGATAATGATGTGATGATTTCTTTATCATTTGGTGGTGGCACCAAATCCCTTGCCATTCCGAACATTCGGATGGCATAATCGACCTTGGACAGTTTTCCGTCTCCTTTGTAAAATCCGAATTCCAGATTTCTTCGGATTATCCTCTGGACTTCGTCGCTCCAAAAACGTTCGGTGAATTTCTTTTTCAAATCGTTGAAGCTGTTTATTTCGTCTTCTACGACGACACCCACCATTCGTTGGCTGATTTTTCAAGTGCTTGTCCCAGCAAATACTTCATTTCTGCAAGGTTTGGGTTTGTCTGTCACGTCCGGGGGTTTATTTGAATGATTTTTCCCCGGTGACAGGAAGAATAATAATGTTGCTGAATTATCGTGGATATTAGCAACTTGTCGTTCTCTAATTTAGCCCGGAATGTGCCGGACAGGGATTAGAGGAAAGGAAATATCGCGCGTGGAGGTTAATAACATACTTCGTCGATTATATATAACAATAACGATGGTTATTTTATTTAAGAGATAGTTAGCAGGTTCACAAATGTTTCTTTTGATAGTTCGTTGATAATTTGGTCGTTGATTTCACAATGGTTTAGCATTTCGTTGGTATTTTGGTTAGTTGGTTCGGGTGGGGTTCAATAAGTAGAATCACAAAATCGTAGAACAGTCGATATGTCCAAAATTTATCATTTGCAATCGAAAAGTATAGAAAAAACAATAATTCGAAGTTTGTTTTCTCGACAAACTATAAAGTAGACTGTTAATTTGATTGAATATTTGTTTATCGAATAAACATTAGTTCAAAAATGCATGTTCGGACCTTCTATATTTTGAATGAAGAAAAAATAGATCGTACTTTAAGTAGTACGTTGATATATTTTAATTCGTAATGCAGAGCAGTTGTTTCATTTATACACCTATGATCAGACTGTGTAACTAAATGGAAAGTAAATTTTTCGAATGATTAAAACCTAGATATGTACAATAGCGAACATTCGAAATAGCGAACGTCAAAATAGCGATGCTCGATATAGCGAACGTTGAAATAGCGAACGTCAGGATAGCGGATGGACCGCGGTACTCCGTGTCACTGCTAAAAAGTTGCAACTTATTTTCATTGACGCATTGATTTTCATTGCCCTCCGAGCCGAAAGTAGCCGACACATTCAGCCTGCGTCGGACAGAAAAATCGTATACACACCTCGGGCATCAGGAAATCGTAAAGCCTCAGACCACATATTTGTCAGCCTCGGCTCCGCCTTGGCCGACAATTACATGTGATCTGAGGACTTCCCTTATTTTCCTGCCCTAGGTGTGTAATATACTATTTCAACCCCAGTTTTGTCATCAAAATGTCAAGAGGGCCAGAACGAGCTTACATTACATATGTGGATAATATATATCATCCAATGACAACATTTTTTTAAAGTAACCTGTTACCTCCGGGTTAATTTTTGTTTAATGTTTGCAATTTTTTTCATCACACTATTAATTTTTATGGTTTGAAAGGTTTATTTCTTTATATAGGCCCAGATGGCAAAAAATAATTTGAAAATTGAACAGTTCAACGAAATTGGTCTGAGGAGCAAAAGTTTCAAATTTTATTTTGGAGTAATCTGTTTTTCTTTCCTTTATTTTCCACATAGTTATTTTGAATCAACAATCACCGATTTTCCACTAATTTTATGCCGTTGCTTTAAAACAAATATGACTGAATGAGATATTAAGGGAAAGGCACATAATTGTCCTCCATTACGGTAAAACTTTACTGGAATACGTGACTAAAATATGTTTTACATTAATTATCTTTTACGACGCCTTTTGACCAATTGAATTCGAATTTGATTAATTTTTTTATTTTTGAAATACTAGACAGAACTGGGTATATTACGACAGGGCTTATACAGGTATGCAATGAAACAGAGGATAAACTTTCGTAACCCATTTATTGGTCATGTTTGAATATCAATATTCTCTGGCTTGAAAAATCCTTCGGGGGGGCTCAGATGCTCGGGTCCGGCATATTGGGCACTTTCGGGTGACGAATTCGTTCCACAATCTATCTGCACATGTTGAGCAGCAGCAGCAGTGGCCACAGGCCAGGTAAGCGTGCGTGGCTCTTTCCATAAAGCATACCCTGCACGTCTCTATAAAAAAAAATTGTAACACGGAGCACACAAAATTCAAGACAATAATCAATTAACAATACGACGTAATTAAGGATGTTGAGTAGCTGCGAAATTTGTTCACGCTAATTGTTCAATAAATGGCTTCTTAATCATCGCGAAATTTGTACACGCTCTTGTGAATACTTCATGCAAAAACAAACCAAATTTTAATAATTCTATCATTATTAATTTGATCACATTAAGGGTTGAAAAAAAATGATTGAAAAATTCTGAAAATGTAGTATATTTATGCTAGAAGTATTCAAAAGGTCGTGTAAAAAATTCACCACGATAACAAAGCTTGGATTAACAAACTAACATTTTGTTTAGAATAATTTTTTAGACGACACACACAAATACAAACATATTGATTAATAAACTTCCTTTTGCTCCGTTGCTTTCAGTGTAGTGTAGATATCCATAAATTGAGAGGTCGCACAAATTTATCAGTTTCTATAAGACGATATTTAATTTATTAATGTTAATTGTTCAATAACGAGCTCCGTAATAGTCGTGGAATTCTGACACGATCTCTTAAATACTCCATACAAAAATACACGAAATTCTCAGAATTTTCTTATCATGATTTGGGACTCAACATCCTTAAAACATACGAAAGGTCGGTGAAATTTGATCCATAGTCGTGGTGCAGATTTTTGTCAATTTCAATAATACATTCATTAGTATTTAGAAATTTTACAATCTATATGCGTTATGAACCACCTTATCGAATGGCGAATTTCAATACGGGCCAAAAAGGCAGATTTATGGAGGGCCCTTCCATTCATCTGTCAGAATAGCCCGATGTATGACTGAGCATTACAGTATTCGAAACCAATTTTAAACATCAGTTCCGAATAGCATAAACGCTGTATTTCTTATACGCGCATAAAACAAATATAAGCAAAACTGTAGGCCACATTGACTCCGAAGAGAAGCGGCCCGAAGAATTACAAACATTTGTCTCAAACACCAACTTCACCGCGGGCCACGTTGACTCCGAAGAGAAGCGGTCCTACGGATCGTGTGCCTGGCGCTCAGATATATCCCGCGCTTAAAGCCTCGTCAATTGCCACAGTAATATTTTTGTGCGCCCCCTACTGAACTCAGAAAAGCATAAACGCTGCATTTCTCAGACGCGCATAAAACATGTATTAGCAAAACCGTAGGCCACATTGACTTCGAGAAGAAGCGGCCGCAAGAATTACTAATACTTGTCACAAACACCAACTTCACCGCGGGCCACGTTGACTCCGAAGAGAAGCGGCCCTACGGATCGTGTGCCTGGCGCTCAGATATATCCCGCGCTTAAAGCCTCGTCAATTGCCACAGTAATATTTTTGTGCGCCCCCTACTGAACTCAGAAAAGCATAAACGCTGCATTTCTCAGACGCGCATAAAACAAGTATTAGCAAAACCGTAGGCCACATTGACTCCGAGAAGAAGCGGCCGCAAGAATTACTAATACTTGTCACAAACACCAACTTCACCGCGGGCCACGTTGACTCCGAAGAGAAGCGGCCCTACGGATCGTGTGCCTGGCGCTTAGGTACATCTAGATTTCTTCAAATGTAAAAGCGCGATTTTCCTTTTTCGCTCGCTGCCCGTTATTGCAAAGCAACCGTGAACTTCCACCAGAAACAGCATGAACGCTGTATTCGTATAAGCGTATAAAACTAGTACGTGCAAAAATAAACCCCATTGACTCCGAGGAAAATTACTAATACTTGGCCCCCTCCCCCGCCCACCTCTCTTGCACTTTTTTCCCTTTTTAAACCGATTCGCAGTACGTATTTCTACACGACGTGAACTTTGTCGTATTTTGGCCCAGTCAAATTAGGATTTGACATCGAAAAAATTATCAGTAGCAATATTAGTCCGAAAATCGTTGGTAGGGGTCACTGGTAAGCTACATTATGGTTTTCGGGATTCGCACCCTATTGGGTCATCCGTCATCTTGAATTGAAGGGTGAATCTGCGTCTATCGAAGGAACCGTCCATTTTCAACTCGACACGAAAAATGGTCATCGCCAAAGTTGTTCGGAATTGAATTCCCTAGAATTTTGGTCTCAATCAATATATTTCTCAAATCGATATTTTTCAAATTATCCTCGAATACCATTTTTGGTGTTAAGTTGAAAACGAACAAGTTATTCGACAAATAAAAATTCACCCTCGAATTCAAGATGACGCAACAGGGTGCGAGTCCCGAAAACCAAGATGTAGACTGCCAGTAGACCCCCCCCCAACGATTTACGATGGAAAATTGCTACCTGTAATTTTTTCGATGTGAACCCCGTTTTTTTCATCTAATTTGACTGGGCTGAAAACAAGTTTCTTCGTTGAAGCGAGTATTCTTTCCTTCGAGAATGCTTCTCATTATTTTCATGAAGAAACGTATTATCTTCGAGATATCCAAGAAAATGCTCTTTTCAAAGAGGTTACGCTCAATATTACAATACCGCACAAAACAAATATTTGAATAAGTAAATAAAAATCGACCATTCTGAGAGTAATTTTAATATCCGATACAACTTTGAAGCAAAATTTCAATCGCCTTTCGTATGAAAAATCCACTGAGTAATCAAAGAACATCGACGTTTTATAATTTAAGTGAATTAATAGTGCTCGCGTTACCATCCATCTCCATGTCCTGTCGGCTATTTCCGGCTGTCGGTACTTGCTCCAACTCTCTGGCTGGAAGGCCCTGATGCTCGGATCCATCATCCGCTACGTTCCGTGCCAGGGCTCGTCTCCTCATTTCTGACGTCAACAACCATTAACTATTCGACCACCCACCAACTCTTCAAACTATTAATTTTTGACAATGCTATTTCGAACCTTTCCGACGCTTATTGCGCTTCTGTTTTTTCGTCAAAGGTCTCGAAGAAGCTTCGGGAGATCGCTCCACCATCTCTCGTGTTCTCCGCCTTCGTTGATCGGAAGTCGGTGAAAAAATTGCACCGTAGGCCCTCCGTTCTTCCCCATCAACGATTTCACGATTCCTGACTGCGAAGTAAAAGTGTAGAAAATCAATTGGGGGGTTAGTTACAGATTGAATAAAAAATACCGTTGCAATGATTCTGATCTTTTTATGAAAAATTACCATTATGATGAAGCAAATCACCTTGTTCAAGATCGGCCCTTCGAACCTGTTCGAGCGATCGTTCCCTTCTTCCTTCATTCAAATAATTCGGTCTTTCTGCTGCGTTTTCTGCAAGGAAAAAATATACCGGATCTAATGGTCTATAAACTTGTTAATTAAATTACGATTGCATCAATATACTAGCTATACAAATTTACCATTAGCATCATAAAATGAAGACGGGCTCGAGCCCGTCTCGATCGGTCGTCGATCTCAATCACTGGGACGGCTTCTAAGGATGAGGAATTAATCAAACTTTATTTATTCTTATTGACATTGCAACTTTTAAATTCAAAAACCATCCCCGCATTATTCTACATGTGGGTATATCAAAATATATTAGTACGATAAGGAAAAAAGTGACTTGAAGAAATGGTGGATAAATTTGCAGGTGATATATACAAATACAATCATAATAGCTGTAAAAATTTACCGTCAGCCGCGGATGCCAAGGACGGGCTTGATCGGTCGTCGATTTCAATCACTGCGATTTCTTCTAAGGATGAGGAATTGATTAAGCTTTATGCATTCTTTTCAACATTTGCAATGTTTTTAAAATGAAGTTATAATTTCCGTATTCCCTTAAGTGTTGGTACATTGAAATATAATAGCACGACATTTTCCGACTTTTTTTAAAAAAGTTTTTGACTCGCGGAATAAAAATCTCGGAAGAAACTTATATTTGCACTGTTCTTTGCACGTTTGTTCCGTCGGCATGAAATATTCCGGAATGTAGCTTGCAATGTGAAAATCCGACGATATAACTGGTCATAACGATTTTACTTTTATTCAATTTAAGCAATGTTGAAAAAATGTCCTTTATGAGTTATTTTGTAATGTCGCTTCGTACTATTATTTTCTCCAAACTACTTTTCAACAGATTTCTATATCATTCGTTCAAAAAATTAGCATTGCCAAAAGGAAAGCCATGAGTGTTCTCTCTGTAGTTGTGCCTTCAATGAAATACAATGTTCAACGCTCTTTTCCAACACTTGCAATATTACGATCTCACCTCTTCGGTTCAATAAGTCTACTGCCGCGATCTCATCGTCGTTTGTGTCGTCGATCGGAGCGTGATCAGGAGAATCTGAAAATAAATTTTTGTTAAAGACAGGTTCCACTAGTCAGAAGACAAATATTCTGTTCGACATTTGCAATTTTTTCAAAATGAAGTTAGAATTTTCGTATTCTTTCGAGTGTTGGTACATTGAAATATAATAGCACGACATTTTTCGAATTTTTTAAAAAGTTTTTGACTGGCGGAATAAAAATCTCGGAAGAAACTTGTATTTGCACTGTTCTTTGCACGTTTGATCCGTCGGCATGAAATATTCCGGAATGTAGCTTGCAATGTGAAAATCCGACGATATAACTGGTCATAATGATTTTACTTTTATTCAATTTGAGCAATGTTGTAAAAATGTCCTTTGAGTTATTTTGTAATGTCGCTTCGTACTATTATTTTCTCCAAACTACTTTTCAACAGATTTCTATATCATTCGTTCAAAAAATTAGCATTGCCAAAAGGAAAGCCATGAGTGTTCTCTCTGTGGCTGTGCCTTCAATGAAATACAATGTTCAACGCTCTTTTCCAACACTTGCAATATTACGATCTCACCTCTTCGGTTCAATAAGTCGACTGCCGCGATCTCATCGTCGTTTGTGTCGTCGATCGGAGCGTGATCAGGAGAATCTGAAAATAAATTTTTGTTAAAGACAGGTTCCACTAGTCAGAAGACAAATATTCTGTTCGACATTTGCAATTTTTTCAAAGTGAAGTTAGAATTTTCGTATTCTTTCGAGTGTTGGTACATTGAAATATAATAGCACGACATTTTTCGAATTTTTTAAAAAGTTTTTGACTCGCGGAATAAAAATCTCGGAAGAAACTTGTATTTGCACTGTTCTTTGCACGTTTGATCCGTCGGCATGAAATATTCCGGAATGTAGCTTGCAATGTGAAAATCCGACGATATAACTGGTCATAACGATTTTACTTTTATTCAATTTGAGCAATGTTGTAAAAATGTCCTTTGAGTTATTTTGTAATGTCGCTTCGTACTATTATTTTCTCTAAACAACTTTTCAACAGATTTCTATATCATTTGTTCAAAAAATTAGCATTGCCAAAAGGAAAGCCATGAGTGTTCTCTCTGTGGCTGTGCCTTCAATGAAATACAATGTTCAACGCTCTTTTCCAACACTCGCAATATTACGATCTCACCTCTTCGGTTCAATAAGTCGACTGCCGCCATCTCATCATCGCTTGTGTCGTCGATCGGAGCGTGATCAGGAGAATCTGAAAATAAATTTTCTTTAAAGACAGGTTCCACTAGTCAGAAGACAAATATTCTGTTCGACATTTGCAATTTTTTGAAAATGAAGTTAGAATTTTCGTATTTTTTCGAGTGTTGGTACATTGTAATATAATAGCACGACATTTTTCGAATTTTTCAAAAAGTTTTTGACTCGCGGAATAAAAATCTCGGAAGAAACTTGTACTTGCACTGTTCTTTGCACGTTTGATCCGTCGGCATGAAATATTCCGGAATGTAGCTTGCAATGTGAAAATCCGACGATATAACTGGTCATAACGATTTTACTTTTATTCAATTTGAGCAATGTTGAAAAAATGTCCTTTGAGTTATTTTGTAATGTCGCTTCGTACTATTATTTTCTCTAAACAACTTTTCAACAGATTTCTATATCATTTGTTCAAAAAATTAGCATTGCCAAAAGGAAAGCCATGAGTGTTCTCTCTGTGGCTGTGCCTTCAATGAAATACAATGTTCAACGCTCTTTTCCAACACTCGCAATATTACGATCTCACCTCTTCGGTTCAATAAGTCGACTGCCGCCATCTCATCATCGCTTGTGTCGTCGATCGGAGCGTGATCAGGAGAATCTGAAAATAAATTTTCGTTAAAGACAGGTTCCACTAGTCAGAAGACAAATATTCTGTTCGACATTTGCAATTTTTTCAAAATGAAGTTAGAATTTTCGTATTTTTTCGAGTGTTGGTACATTGAAATATAATAGCACGACATTTTTCGAATTTTTTAAAAAGTTTTTGACTCGCGGAATAAAAATCTCGGAAGAAACTTGTACTTGCACTGTTCTTTGCACGTTTGATCCGTCGGCATGAAATATTCCGGAATGTAGCTTGCAATGTGAAAATCCGACGATATAACTGGTCATAACGATTTTACTTTTATTCAATTTGAGCAATGTTGAAAAAATGTCCTTTGAGTTATTTTGTAATGTCGCTTCGTACTATTATTTTCTCTAAACAACTTTTCAACAGATTTCTATATCATTTGTTCAAAAAATTAGCGTTGCCAAAAGGAAAGCCATGAGTGTTCTCTCTGTGGCTGTGCCTTCAATGAAATACAATGTTCAACGCTCTTTTCCAACACTCGCAATATTACGATCTCACCTCTTCGGTTCAATAAGTCGACTGCCGCCATCTCATCATCGCTTGTGTCGTCGATCGGAGCGTGACCAGGAGAATCTGAAAATAAATTTTTGTTAAAGACAGGTTCCACTAGTCAGAAGACAAATTTCACTACAATTTTGAACATAAGTTATTCCAAGTTGTCATATACAACCCAGTACCGTCAAAAAGTACAATGATAATTTTCAGGATAAGCAAAACAATTTTGAATTTGATCGTGGACACTTTTAGTGGCCAGAACGTTACGCTCGTCTCAGACAATGTTGAACATTCGTTGTTATTCAATCAATTATATTTCCTTTGAACAGTCTTTAAGATATTGTGCAAGTCCATCGGCATTACGTATCAAATTTGTACGAAAATATATGAAAAAATCAAAAGTTTGTTGAAAATCGCGCCTAACGCTGATGCTTCATTACCCTGAACGCTTAATTTTAATACTCATTGTTGTGGATATCATACAACTGACATGAACATTTGTTCAAAGTTAATAATATTTACTGTTTTCCGGAAGTGCTGCGGCATTGTCCAATAGCCACCGTGGTGGTTCAGCGGCGAAAATCTCCTGCTCAAAATCTGGATCTGAAATAAATGCGATAAAATAAAGTTTAGGGGCGGTCGTTTCTATACCTAAATTGATAAATAAAACAACATACCTGAAGCTGGGACTGACGGAAGTTCCTGGAGTTCATTCTCCGTGGCCTCAGCCTCCGGCTCATGCCGTTGTTGAGCCATTATGTCAACAACATTTCCTTTTAAAGCAGCGGCTTTATCAAGAAATTCGTCGGCCGTGATCCTTAGCAAATGCAGCTCGCGCCACGCTGAATAAAAGTTGCATAAGTTAATGGTATGCCTTTAATGGAATATTCGTATACTTATCACTAATATCAACATTAGGTTACATATCGACTGCACCTGTGCGAGCTCTATCAATCGCAATTATATATATTCAAGGATAAAGGTTTGCAGTTCCTCCTTCAAATCATTTTGATAATATATTAGCAAGTTATAATGTTACGGATTAGAAATGCTATAAAACAATGAATCAAGCTGTTTATAATGTACCGAATGGTCGTGTATTTCAAATGGGAATAGCTTCAACAAAATCTCACCTCTTATCAATTGCTGCTGCTTGAAACGGAACAATACCTCGCATGCCTGCCTATTTGGACGTTGTTCCTGAGTCGCGCGATATCCGCTCGGACATCTGCCTGCAGTCTGAGCAGTTTGCCTGTTGAAAAAATAGAAACAATATTAATGACGTTTAATCTTTTTATCCTCAACGGGAATTGCACGTTGATGCGTTTGACGATAAACAATGCATACAAATAAAATCCCAGGGACCGGGGCGAGCCGCCATCCGGTGTTGAAGTCTACTGTGATATGACTCTATGATGTTGTTCGTTCTACGACTGAGTCCGTGGACGCTGAACCCTTCCGGTTTCACGGTTCCAAGCCAATATCGCGCGTAGTAGTTGGAAAACGGACCGAATTGTCTTCTTGTTGTGGGCGATAAATTGTTCCTCAGATCCCGAAATTTGGCAGTTATCATTCGGGCTGGCAAGTACGCCAACGCCAGAACTTTTTTGAAAAATATTTTGGCCTCGTCGTTCGTGCGCAGTATGCCGTGGAGATTGAGTTTCATGGCCTTTTTATACAGTGCCTGAAACCAAATGAGTAAGTTTACCCATTTATTGGACCCACGAAAGAAAAAATGAGTCAAAGTCGGGGATTTTTCATATATGAATGATCTTTCAACTGGCTTTCTATCGTAGAACAGATTCTCGTTGCCTGTTTCTCGAATCTCGTAAAAAAGATTTCTGGGGCAAAATGAACCCGGCCTTTAAGAGGTAAAAAAAAAAATTATAAAGACTTTTTTCCCAATACACGCGTTGGAAGTGACTGCTTCCGAACAGAATGCGAGCTCTTTTATACGAGAAATGAAATTGGACCGATTTCGTCCCATTTATTGTATGTACGAGACGAAAAATAGGTTCAAGTCGCGGATTTTTTACACCAATTTATTATGGCATGAAAATAATGAACTTTGAGTTCAGTGCGCCAATCTATGAACGATATTGCAACTATTTTATTCGCTATAAAAATTTTGTCATGAAAAATACGTCCATTGTCTTGAAAAAAAAAAGTCCTCCCCGGCCCAGAAAAAAAATGGATGCAATTTCGAATTTCAGTATTATATTTTGCCCCATCCGTTTGTTTTGGCTGAAAATTGTTCAATTAAGTCCTATTAGGGTGGAAATTTACTTTTGAGACACGAAATATTTTTATGGATTTTGGAAACTTTTGGATTCGGGAAGAGTTCATTTTGCCCCGAATTTTGCGATCACGGGGCAAAACGAACACCGTGTTCGTTTTGCCCCATGAGTTCGTTTTGCCCCATGTTCCCCTATTTATATATATATGCAGACATTTTCACTTGAAAATTTTCAGTTTATACTCCAAAACGGAACTGTGCAAAAATACCGTTGGATTTTTTTTGGGGAGGTCTTTTTTCTCCACGGTTCAGTTTTTGAGTTTGAACTGAATTCAAAACTGAAACTGAAAGTTGACTTACGCGATCATAATGTGTATTACACCCAGTGCTGTGCGCGGTCGGAAAAACTTCGATAATGGCATTGCGCAACCCGCGTTCAAAATCACTCATTGCGAGAACGATATTATTTCCTGGGAGGACATGCTGCTTTATCTCTTGCAAACATGCGACATACGCCCCCTGTGTTTTCCTGGTCATTATGACCCAAATGAACGGGAAACCCTATGGTCCACATAAAAAAACATAATCAAAAACTTATACGCAATAGAGCAACAAGTGTTTTGGAAAAGATTCTTTTTTTCAACACTAGATGCAGTGTAGAAAACCCCATCAGTAAAAGTGATATTGTGTTGTTTTTTTATAAAAATTGAAAAATTCACCTCTTGTGAGTTATATACTATGAAATGGTTTGAATTATAAGTGAATGCTTACGTGATCAAGCTTGATCCCCATAATGGTCATCAACTGGTAAACGCCGTTTATCCGAGGTCTGGAGCTGAAAGTCGCATCGATCAGCAGCTTTGAAACGTCGTCCATTTCTTCCCTCACAAAACTCTCATCGTAAATGAGTGCATGTTGCGCCCCACCTTCGTCCGTTACTAACCGAACAGATAGTCGACCATTGATATACTCTAAATTTCTCAGGTGTGCCGGATCATTCAGCCGCTCCACGAACTCTCCGATGGTGTGAAGGCTCGGAGGATAATTTTGCATTCGGCATTTTTGCATGAAACTCCGGATGCTTCTGAATGATACGTGTCGCGCTGCTTCTGAATGACTATATGTCAACACAAAAAATGATAATAGTGTGGGAACGGAACACCAAGTATAAGGGTGAATCGTTAAAAGCAGCGATAGAAAGAGCGACTCATATAAAAAACAAAAAACGAAAAGAAAAAAGAAAAGGGAAGTCGGAAGAAAAAATGACAGTTAGTTGTGGCGATCGGTAGAAGAAGGTCGTGATCAAAAGAAGCGATTTATATGTTTAAGAAAAAGTTTGTTCAAAAGTTCGTAAAGTTCAAATAAAAAAGATTTTCCACACCTATCGTATCGGATCCTACAATTTTGGGGGCTCGTCAATAAAATATTCACGATACATAATAGTGAAATTCTTATTCCACATGAACTCACGAACAAATCGAAGAACTTAATTGTGAAAACGACGAATTCTTTAAAGACGAAATAATTCAAGAATATTAAGACGAAAGGCGAACGACGACAAAAGAATAAAGTAAAAAATATGAATCCAACTCAAGAGAGAAGACTGGCTTATCCAAGAACAAAAAGAAAAAGAATAGGCGAAACGGAGGAAACCAGCGTATCATCGATGGCACAAATCGACGGAGAAGCTGGAACATCCAGAGACAACAACGACGAAAATGAATCGGCACAACGCATGATAGATTTATTTAAAAGAGAAAGAGATTTAGCTGAACGGGAACTCGCCATTACGAGACGAGAATTAGAAATCGCCCGTGGAACTCGAATTTCAAACGATGGAAACACAAATCAACCCGCAGGCATGTTACCTCCAGAACCTTTTCTCCAAAATCCGAGAAAAGTATCAGTGACAGCCATAGCTGATCTTCTGAACTTTTTCGATGGAGACACAGAAAAATTCGAAACATGGGAAAAACAGGTATTGTTTTTGAAAGATTCTTATGAATTAGACGAATCCATGACGAAAATTCTCATCGGAATGCGACTGAAAGGAAAAGCTTTGGAATGGTTTCATTCAGGACCAGAATATATACGAATGTCAATTAATGAATTACTGGCCAATCTACGCAGTATGTTTTTCATTCGTACTAACAAAATCTTTTTGAAACGACGATTCGAAGAACGACAATGGAAGAGAACAGAGAAATTTTGTGAATACGTCCATGATAAAATCATTTTGGCAAATCGAGTCACTATTCCAGAAGATGAATTATTAGAATATATCGTCGATGGTATTCCTGATAAAAATTTACAAAACGTGGCGCGTACACATCGGTTCACGACAAAAGAAGATCTGGTAATGGCATTTGGAGAAATTTCGTTGCAAACTCAAATCGGCACGAATACAAAAACATTTGAGAATACCGAGGACAAAAATAACTTCAGACGCGTCTTTGGAAAAAATCAGTTCGAAGCAAACCCATCACGTGATCTAAAAAACCCACCTGACAAGAGAATTCATTGCTTCAATTGCGGATCATCTGATCATATAAGCCCAAATTGTCCATCAAAAGACAAAGGAACCAAATGTTTTAAATGCGGTGAATTTGGCCACATAGCGTCAAAATGCGAGAACAAAAACGCAACTGACTCGGGAAAAAGCTGCAATACAACAATTGCTGGCGAAAGTAAAATTTTCAAAGCAGTTTCAATCGGAGGACGAGCGATGGTTGCGTTATTAGACACGGGCAGTGATTTGCATCTGATAAGAATGGACCAATACGAAAAAATCGGAGCACCAAAACTAGATGGACAAAAAATAAAGTTCCAAGGCATAGGATCTTGCGAAACTCCATCTCTCGGAAGGTTTCATGCAAAAGTGAAAATAGACGATGAAACATTTAACATGAAAATACACATCGTGTCAGAAAAATATTTGAAATATGAATTCTTGTTGGGAGCAGAAATTCTGAAAGGCACTGAGGCCATCATAAAAGAAGGAAACGCGAGCATTATTAAGTTGAGGTGTGAAGAAAAAAACAATTTCAGTAACGAGGAAATACCGGATGTTTTTCAAATAAATGTCTCGGAACTCGATACCAAAGAAATGGATAAACCAAATCAAATTGACACAATCGGAATTGAGTCTGAATTTATAAAAAAGGAACTTGAAGAAATAGCCGAATCATACAAACCTCAAAAAACAAAAGATGTCGGAATTAAAATGGAAATCGTATTGCAAGACGAAAAACCTGTTTATCAGCGTGCCAGAAGATTATCAGTCGATGAAAAAATAGAAGTAAACAGACAAATACAATCATGGATCGAAAATGGAATTGCTCGGCCAAGTAGATCGGGATACGCCAGCCCAATCGTAATTGTTAAAAAAAAAAACGGAGATTCAAGAATCTGTGTGGACTATAGAAATCTCAACAGAAAAATAATAAAGGACCGTTACCCACTTCCATTGATAGAAGACCAAATAGATCGACTGCAAGGTGCAATCGTGTTTAGCACATTGGATTTGAAAGACGGATTTTTCCATGTACCAATCAGTGAGGAAAGTATACAGTACACCGCTTTCATCGTACCTGACGGGCAATTCGAGTTTTTAAAAACACCTTTCGGATTGTGTAATTCCCCAGCGGTTTTTCAAAGATTCATCAACACAATTTTCAGAGATCTGATTACCAATGGAACTGTATTAATCTACATGGACGATTTGATCATACCATCACAAAACGAAGAAGAAGGCTTAATGAAACTGAAATCAGTACTGCAGGTGGCCAGTGAACACGGTTTAAAAATAAACTGGAAAAAATGTCAATTCTTAAAGAGAAAAATCGAATACCTCGGATATATAATCGAAAATGGAAATGTCAGACCATCCGAAAGAAAAACTGCAGCAGTGAAGAATTTTCCTCTACCAAAAACTACAAAAGAGGTGCAAAGTTTTTTGGGATTAACGGGATATTTCAGGAAATTCATCCCTCGTTATTCGTTAATCGCACGACCATTGACCAACCTTTTGAAAGATGAAGTTCAATTCAAATTTGGCAATGAAGAAAACGAAGCTTTTGAGAAATTAAAAGAAAAACTCAGTGACAATCCGGTGCTCAAGCTCTATCGTACAACTGCAGAGACAGAACTCCATACCGACGCTTCTGGACTGGGATATGGTGCGATATTATTACAACGTGACGACGTCGATAGAGAATTTCACCCGATTCACTTTGCAAGTTGGAAAACAACGGATACCGAAAAAAAGTATACAAGCTACGAACTCGAAGTCCTCGCTATCATAAAATCACTCAATAAATTTCGATCGTATTTGCTCGGAATTTCATTCAAGTTGGTGACTGACTGTCAAGCGTTTACCATGACAATGCGGAAGAAAGATTTATGCGTGAAAGTAGCCAGATGGGCCCTGCTCTTAGAAGAATTCGACTACACAATAGAACACAGACCAGGGAAAAGCATGACTCATGTGGATGCTCTCAGTCGAAATCCGCCTAGTGTAGCCATCATCGAAAAAAATAACGATGGACTAATCGCCCGGCTAACGAATGCTCAACATGAAGACGAAGGTCTAAAATGGATATTCAATACGCTAGAATGCAAGCCATCTGATGACTTCTTGGAGAAAAATGAAATCCTATATAAAAAAATTAACGGAGAACTATTATTGGTCGTACCAAAGGCCATGCAACACGAGATAATTAGGAAAGACCATGAACGAGGTCATTTTGCAGTCAGGAAAACCGAGCAATTGATACGTAAAGAATTTTGGTTCGATAAAATGCGTGAGAAAATTGAAAAAGTTATTCGAAACTGTGTAACCTGTTTGCTCGCGGAACGAAAACAAGGTAAACGCGAGGGATTATTGAATCCAATCGATAAAGGAGATACTCCACTACAAACCTATCATGTTGATCACTTGGGACCATTGAGTTCAACAAGGAAAAATTACAGACATATCTTCGTCGTGATCGACTCTTTTACAAAATATGTTTGGTTATATCCGACCAAATCAACGACGGCAGGAGAAGTAGTCTCACGATTGAAAAAACAAGCAACAATTTTTGGAAATCCGCAACGATTGATAAGTGATAGAGGATCAGCTTTCACGTCAAAAGATTTTCGACAATATTGCGAGAGCGAAAATATCGAACATTCATTAATAACAACAGGAATGCCTCAGGGAAATGGACAAGTAGAACGCGTAAATCGAATTTTAATACCACTCCTAACGAAATTGGTGTTACGTCATCCCATAATCTCTCCCTACTACCATTTCACCCTATCTCATTCAACTATATTAAAAACTTCCCCAATACACATTAAACTCCCCTATCTTAAACAACACCTAGAACGCCGTCATATTTGAGGAAACTAGTGCAGATCAATACAGACCTCGGAAACTACGCAATGAAGAAATGACAGAAAGCAACCCTCTTCACCATCACCAATGACCGAAATATCAAAGGAATAGATGCACTCTTCAACCCACACATCTACACTACGGATGCAACCAGGGGACCAGCAACGCACCGAGGAAGAATCTCCCCTATCCACCCCCAAGACTATCCCTCCATATCGGACCACGCCGTCGTGTATTCTCGATTCATCTCCAAGAAAGTCAACCCTTCTCCGCACCACCGATAGAACATCTGGTTTACGTCATCACCAAATATTAAATGCACCCACCATCGGCGCCGCTAAGTCGGTGTGACGAACGGGAAAAGAATTTAATAAACTACAAAACATATGGACAAGGACACCACCAGGCAATATTTCCAAGAAGAACTTCACCCTTATGAACAATAAAACTTCAATTGGATCACCAACGAACTACACCAGAGGCCAAGGCCAAGCCTCCCTCAACTACCCCTCTTGCACTCTGAAGAACCAGAGGGACACGTCATCCAAGTTTGGAGAGGGATAACCCTACCCTGACCACAGGCTCCAAAATATATAAACCGGGGAAACTCCCTGGAGCAACGCAGTTCATCGCCGTTCATACGCAGTTCTTCATACGCAGTTCGCCACAGTTCTTCATACGCAGTTCTTCGAAGTCAGTCAGACTCAGTTCTTGACAGTCTGTCAACGAAAGTCAATCAGCCACAGTTCTTCAGCATCACAGCCTCATAGTCAGTCAACGAGAGTCGGCACAGTCAGACGTCAAAGTCAAAAATCAGTGGTCATTCAGTCGTCAGTCGTCGAGTTCAGCCAGTGCAGTCGTTCAATCGAAGTCAGAAGTCTAGTTCGGTATCAACGGTCCAGTACCACAGTTCGTCTCTATCAATCGTCAAAGTTGAAGTCCAACAGTCTAAGTCTAACAGTCAAGACAGTCAGTGAGTCTCCAGCCAAATCCCAAGTCGTGCCACATCAAGATCATACCCCTGTTCATCGAAACACAGTTCGACTACCCAGTGCTACGAACCACAGTGAACTATAACGATACCGATTTCGAACACTTAATATCCATTGACCAAACTAAACTTTCTATATATTCGTATTAACGATTAATAATCTCGAATCTCGCGCTTATTCAAATCTTTAAGCTTTTACGAGGAATTGTACCATCCTCACTTGATGTTGTAACTCGGTGTAAACCAAAAGGTTAAATATATTTACTCTTCGTGTTCGTATTGCAATCCTATACGAGAACTTATTTACTAATAAATCCATCGCGCCTGCTTACGGAGGAAATCAGGAGAAATACTCCACAACTCTACTAACAAACAGTGAGTATCACTTTTCTACTCCTCATCAATAAAAGAATAGTTCTACGGCGTCCTATTCCAACCCCCATATCAAAGACGCGACCCCCGTCCCAGAGTAAAGGACTTAATTGCCCTGACTCGAAAGAGGGGTCACCACCGTGTTACGTCTCTCCCAAAGCTCGGCTAACTCACCGGGACGTAACATTGGCTGCACCAAAACAAGAAGATTGGCACAAATATATCGACGTTGCTCAACAATACCTAAATTCCTCATTTAATCGCAGCATAGAAATGACCCCGTTCGAACTACTGATAGGCAAACCGATGCGCTTAAAAGATGATCAAGAAATAAGAAAACTCATCGACAAAGAAATAGTTCAAAATTTTGAAGATGATCGGAATTCATTAAGAAGTAAAGCTAAAGAAAGAATCGAAGCTATTCAAAAAGAAAACAAAAAAACATTCGACAGGAAAAGAAAAACAGCACCACAATACAAGCTTGGAGATATTGTGGCAATAAAACGAACGCAGGTCGTTCCAGGTTCAAAGTTACGTCCAAAATTTATGGGACCGTACAGAGTTACCAGTAAATTCAAAGGTGATCGATACGAAGTTCAAAAAATTGGCGAACAGGAAGGTACTCGTCGTACAACAACATCCGCCGACCAAATGAAGAAATGGCTATCCACAAACGATGACGATGACTTTGAAGATGATTTCGAAGAAACAATTGTGGCAACTGAAGAAAGAGAGCATCAGGGGCCGATGCTCGATGCAGAATGGCCGAATGTGGGAACGGAACACCAAGTATAAGGGTGAATCGTTAAAAGCAGCGATAGAAAGAGCGACTCATATAAAAAACAAAAAACGAAAAGAAAAAAGAAAAGGGAAGTCGGAAGAAAAAATGACAGTTAGTTGTGGCGATCGGTAGAAGAAGGTCGTGATCAAAAGAAGCGATTTATATGTTTAAGAAAAAGTTTGTTCAAAAGTTCGTAAAGTTCAAATAAAAAAGATTTTCCACACCTATCGTATCGGATCCTACAATAGTGAGAATTTCTGTTACTATACAAAACAGAAGAAATGATGTATCCTGCAATGAAGTTACTCAAGTAAGTTGTTTTGTGAGCAATAGGCACGCCATGAAAGTAAATAGCAAGAAAATGATAACAACGGACCATCAATAAACATTCTTCATGGATCGTTGGCTAGAAATCGGTATCTCAACGGTATTCCGTATGATTCAAGGATAAAAATGTAGATTAGTTATTGAAGCAAGCTAAACTTTTTTTTAGAAAAGCAAAAGTTCAATGTTAATTGCATAAGATTTTGTGAGACATTGGAAAACATCACATTAATTTACATATCAGATGCATATGCATATAAAGAGAAATCATAATGAACACATAATGCAACAAAACCAAAACCATGCAATAAAGTAAGAAAAACTCACACAGTCGCTAACGTATCATACAATTCTTTCAATTTGTACCAATGAGAGGAAAGCGATTCTGATAGAGCCTGTTTAAAGCGACCGATATGCTCAAACTTTTCATCAGGCAGGCAGAATTCTGAATGAGGATATCCGTTTTCGATTATCCCATTAACAATTTTTGCCGTAGCCTGGCAAATCGTCTTTCGGCTACAACGAAGATAACTGTGAAATAAAAAAGTATCGAGTTAGGGTTTGTTTGCACACACAATAAAAATTCGACTCGGAATGCACTGTAAAACGAAGGTACTGAAAGGCTGCGATCGGAAATATTTGAATTTTTGTTAATCATCTTAAAAGAGCTGTTCAATTTTATTCATATTTCGAATCTAAATTTCTTCAATCATGTTAACATTCTTTCTTAATATTTTTCATGAAAGATAGTACTCAGAACATTTGAAAACCTATAGTTGTGATGAAATTGCCGCTACGGTTAAAATTTGCATGCCATCCTATTGCATTGACTAGAATTTTGACTAATTTTCGACCGAATTTTGTTCAATAGAATTAACGGTCTGAACACTGATTCGGTAAAGTAACATAACTTGCGAAACATGGGGTCGGAAGAAAAACGGTGAAATCGAAAAATTTTTTGCTTCTTGATTTCTGATCGCTGAATTTATCGTGAAACTTTGTGAACCCCTAGAAAAATAAACCAAAAAAATGTCGTCGATCATATTTGAAAAATTTTTAATTTAAGAAAAAGTAAATTTTTCTTCATAAGTTACGATTGCGAAACGTTTTAACTTGTGTTTCTATTTTTAGGGAAAAAATGCTGAAACAGATAAATTTGGCAGAAGTAATGTCGACGTTGTAATTAAAAATCGAAAAAAAAAGAAAATTACATATAACCCTACGTATTGACCATAAAAACTCATTCCCATTCCAAATGTAAATGCCCTCAAAGTTTAAAAACTCTTCAGAGTAATTTCACCGTTATCTTTCACTTGGAAGTTATGAGCAAAAAAAATATAGAGATATTTCACGTAATTTCGTCGTTTTTTATTATCAATTTTTTTCTTAATTTTCTATCATACTCCATAGAGAAGGAAGGTATATAATAAATCAGTGTTATAAACGGTTGTTTTTGCGTCTGAAGTAAACAAAAAAAAACAAGAAAAGATATGAGGAAACGAGAAGCAACAATTAAACAAAACAAGACGTATTAAACGCAGTTTACTTTCAATAATCACTTATCAAAGCGCGGGAGACATGAAAACAGATAAAAGAACGCAATACAGAGCATTATGGATGATACGTCATTATAAATGGGTTATTTTTCCCATGGTTACAACGACGTAACCAAACTCACGTGACAAATGAAAAATAACAATCGAACGGAAAAGATCGCAAAGAAAATACAAACGACTTGAATAACCATGAAAGAAAGGGTAAAGAACCATGAAACATGAAAAGGACGCTATGTTGCGCGTTATGGAAAGAATGAGAGGGGAGGGGGGGGGAGTAAGAGCGGCGGGAACCGACCAAACCCGCGTACTAGCGAGATGTGAACAAAACTTGACATTCGACTGCTGCTCTTAGAGTTCGCATCGTTTGACCCTTCATATTTTTTATCGCCAACACCGCATATGTTTCCGTACAACAATAGCTTTATTAATTGAGAATATTCAAAGAATTGAAAAAAAAAAACAAATACGCATTCGAATAGAAAATCAATCAATTGTTCAATAATGAAAAAATTGCGCGTAAGCGAGAGAGCAAGATTGAATCCGTGAGAATGAGTAATTCGGTTAGCGGATACATAAAAAAATCGAGCACGTGGCGACAGATGATTTGGAAACGGAATGGGTGGAAATAAATATGAGAAAATGCACATCGGAGAGAATGAGGATCGAGAGAATCACATGGATGAGAGGCAGTGAGTTGCCAAAGAGAACTGGCACTTTTTATTGTGCATGAATAAAACTTAGTTTCCATTATTTTCGTTACATTATCTCCGGCAGTCCCATGATTTTTTCATGTTTATCCTCTACTCTCCTGCGAAATTCCTACGACGTACCTAAACCCCGAAAAGGTCATCGTTATTATTTCACAATCCATTTTACATGAAATGTAAATTGTTCGAAGCTTGAATGAATTTCGTTAAGCAAAGGGTAATCCTAGCCAAAAATCCCCTCACGGGGAAAAGAGCCTGGACAAGTCCATTTGTTCGTGACCCCCGTTTCCAATCGTTTTCACCGACAAATCCGACCCCCCTAAAAAAGAATTGAAATAAAATGAATAATAGAAAAAAACCCTCGGAAAAAATGGCTCCTAAAGAAATGGACAAAAACCTAAAAGAAAAAAAATCAAAATAATTGAAAAAAATACAATGAATGTAAAAATAGTAAAAAAAAAAATTGATTATTTTCGCTCAGCACGAAAAATTCTTGATATCCATGAAAGGACAAGTATTCCATTGATGGCTGAAAATCAATTAACAAGAAAAAGGGAAAAGTTCCAAAAAAACACGGCACAAAAAAAAGAAACCCCTAAATACACAATAGCGAATCGACAGAAAAACTTGCGCGACGTGATGGAAAACTAAAGTTTGCCATCGCATGTTGAGCAGTTGAGCGGATACGCACAGAGTACTTGTCCGGCCCGAAAATTTTTGTATTAGCTTCCGCTATTTTTAGATAGATAGAACAACTCGGTTGTATTCATGAGAAAAATGATGGGCGTTATACAAACATCACTGAACTTTATACATTCAAATGCAGTGGTACAGATTCAAAGTTTTCTCTCGACTTGATATACAATTATTTAAGAGAAACGCAGTGGCTAGTCGTCCGGATAGCCGGACGAATAATATTCGTCCGGACACGCTTTATCCAATGATTTCCGCTTTATCCGTACGATTAAGGGTTGCTTATTCGTCCGACCATGCTTTTTAGTGTATGTAATATCCGGACGAATAGCCACAGCCATTAATAAATTAATTATTTGTGCAATATTTTACACGAGTATGGATACATAGAAAAATTACAACTAATGAATAATTGAGGTGCAGCTAGTTAAATTCAATGACCCGTAATGCATCGGAAAAAAATGCACTCCTAGCAATTTTTTGTATTATTCACTTGAAATGTAAATCGGTTTTGGAAAGAACCTTGATTGACTCGAGATTTTCACCGACCATTCACGTGTCTTTTCTAAAAAGCTTTCTGACAATGAGACTAAACAATTACGTTATGTCAAGTTCAAAACCTATGAGCACTTCTAATAAAAAAATTTCGGGCCGGACAAGTACTCTGTGCGTATCCGCTCAACTGCTCAACATGCGATGGCAAACTTTAGTTTTCCATCACGTCGCGCAAGTTTTTCTGTCGATTCGCTATTGTGTATTTAGGGGTTTCTTTTTTTTGTGCCGTGTTTTTTTGGAACTTTTCCCTTTTTCTTGTTAATTGATTTTCAGCCATCAATGGAATACTTGTCCTTTCATGGATATCAAGAATTTTTCGTGCTGAGCGAAAATAATCAATTTTTTTTTTACTATTTTTACATTCATTGTATTTTTTTCAATTATTTTGATTTTTTTTTTTTTAGGTTTTTGTCCATTTCTTTAGGAGCCATTTTTTCCGAGGGTTTTTTTCTATTATTCATTTTATTTCAATTCTTTTTTAGGGGGGTCGGATTTGTCGGTGAAAACGATTGGAAACGGGGGTCACGAACAAATGGACTTGTCCAGGCTCTTTTCCCCGTGAGGGGATTTTTGGCTAGGATATCACTTCTTTTTTCTGATTGGAAGTCTCCAATTTTTTCAGTCCGGTGGGAATAATTTGCTGATTTTTCCCTAGAAGTGTACTCTGTGGAGCTCATTTTAAGCCAAGAATCATGTCTCTATCTCAATTTTTCACCGAAATATGATTTTTTGCCCATTTCCATCATTTTTGCTCGAAAATGACGATTTTTCATCAATTGTTGTGCCCACGAGCGCAACCAAATTCCTCAAACTATAAAAGCATCGTCAGCGAACAGGCAATCCACCTGTCGTGCACAACTCATGTAAAAATGCTAAACTAAACCAGGACAAATGCTGACGATCACAGATTTCACAATCGACCGTCCCGATTAATTGAACTCATTGGGAAATAATCCCAAGACATCGGTACGATCGATTGACTAATAATTACCACCTCCATGAATATTGTCAAAACCCCGAAACGAATAAAAGGGAAAGCAACCCGCAACTCAAACAGTCTGCGATCCACTCAGCGATCCGAAGTATTATCACGTCATTGGTCTCGAGGCAATTAACTCGATTGTAACAAACTATTCACAATAAACTTAGAGTTAAAACTGACAGTATTGAGTTGGAGATTGACTCAACCTTGGCAACATCCCGAACAAATCAGTCCCAACCAAACTCGTCCCCACGTGACGATTTGCACGGGCACAACATTGGTGGCAGCGGTGGGATTGCCAAGAAATCCAACCATCTCTGGTGGGATTGTCACAACTCAAAAACTCGACTACGACTCGGCGGTGAAAAGGAAATTTCACACAACGCCAAAAGAAGGACGACATCATTCAAGTATCCGAGGACCAGCCGAACAAGGACAACAGCCCAAGAGCAGTTCAATTCGACACCCGGAAAACGACAATCGTCCCGGAAGAGCGGACCAATCGACCAAGCAGATTCACCAGATTCGAGAGGAACCTAGCTAGCGGATCAACAGCATCAGCAGCATGCAGATCAACCAGATCATCGCACTGTAAGTGACGGAACAATTTCTCTTGTAACCCGCCAAAACCAGTCGCGAAAATAGCGAACGAGCTATATACGAGTCTGTAAACCGTTTGAAATTACCAGGCGTACACTCATTATCTCGATCCCTAGACTCATTCCTCAAGCGAAATCTCTTTTACACGTTCCCCCAAGAAAAAAAATTCCCCAGTCAGTCAAAAAGATTATACGTAATCGAATCACAGATATTAATAACCAGACTCACGAGTCAGAAAAATCTTTTCGAGACGCGGAAGAAACCAATAGCTTCCATAACTCAAATTTGCCAGATCTATCTTTGTTTATTATTTAAAATCATAACGTTACAATGCCGGAAACCCTAAACACAGACGACACACACAATAGTGTCACGGGCGGCACAAACGATGCTCCTCTCACTCCTCTAAGAAGGTCCAGAGGCATGTCCCTCAGTGAGGCTCAAGCAATCATTCCCACATTTGATGGCGAAAATCCTAGACGAGCGAAAAGCTTGCTAGACGCGTACGAACTAGCCCATAGCCTAGTAGACGACAGCAACAAATCAATCCTATTACAAATTGTACTGGCAACAAAACTAACAGACGACGCACGGGAAGATGTTCGATACAAAACGATAGAATCATACGAAGCATTCAGACAACACATAACGGAACGATACGGGGTAAAAAGAACGGTAGAAGCTCTACAAGTAGAGATGCATACGTGCAAACAAAAATACAATGAAAGCATAGCCGATTTTGGCAAAAGACTGCAAATTCTCACTATGGAATTAATAGAAGCGAGCATAGAAAACGAATCGTCAATAGAAGACAAACTCGCGGTAGAACGCTACGTAAGAAAACTAGCGTTATCAAATTTCGAACGAGGACTCAAAAAAGAGTATCAACTCCTCGTCAAAGCCAAAGGGTATCCAAACTTAAATGCAGCAATAAAAGGAGCCCAAAACGAAGAAACAGTCCTGCAAGGCTACGAATCCGTAGCAAAACAGACGCACCCCGAGAGGCGTCACGAATTTTGCCAAAAGTGCAAAAAATCAGGTCATTCGGCCAAAGACTGCCGAAGCTCGAATTTCAACGGACGAAGCAATTTACCCGTTCCGACAGGTAACATAGGGGCAATAACTTGCACCTACTGCAAAAACCCAGGTCATCACTGGAAGGAATGTCGCAGTAGAATTAGGCGCCAGGGCCAGGACGGTTCTGGACAACGCCAAAATAATTCTCAACAAGGGAATTCCGGACGAAACCAAGGAAATTTCGACGGAAACAACGACCACGGTCCCCACACTTCGACAGGTGAAGAAAATTTTTCAAACGACCAGAATCTAACAGTAGGTTCATTCACGGTCAATGCCATCACGGCAAAGCAGAATTTCACCGTCAGCACTACTGCCAAGCAGCGAGCTACAGGCCGGTTCAAAACTAATGGGTCAAACGTCACCCACGCAAGCGTACCAAGACACGCAATAAAGCCCGAAAATTCGGCAAGCGATTTCCACATCGCATCATCGCAGGCAAAAACAAAAGACAAAGTTCTCACATTAAAAATTGATACAGGAGCACAATGCTGCCTGATAAAGAAAAGTGCCATCCACCCCGACACAGAAGCCATCGACGAGACGATCGAGCTGGAAGGGATTGGAGGAAAAATTTTCCACGCATTATGCAAAGTGGAACTGGTGTTGGAAACGCCAGCAATCAACATCCGCCACGGATTCTACGTCATCGACGACGCAATCGGAATCAACACCGACGGAGTTCTGGGCATGGACTTCATCAAAAGGCACAACGTGGACATACTAGGTGGCCGTCGCATCAAGATTTACGGACACACTCAACCACTGATCAACGGAAGGGGAAAACAGAAGTCGCTACCCCATTCCGAAAGTTTACACTACGCTACACCTAAGAAAATGAAGGTAGGATGCGTAGCTGCCAAAGAAATATCGCCAAGAATGACGATAGGCGGAATAATCGCCTCACAAGGACACACACGTCCAGTCGTAATCGACAGCGCACGGAAACAAGGAGTCAAGGAAAAAAGACCGACCGTGAAAATCGAAAAATTTGGAAAAAAGCCAAATACAGCCTCAACACAGGAGGAAAATGTTCCAAAAACTAACCCTACAAACAAATGGGCACAACATTGGAAAGCGCTTCTAAGTCAAGCACCACTCCTTGAAAAGAAAAAAGGATTTCTCCAGGAATCCAGCGACGAAAAATCCGACGTATCCCATCTCGAGGAAAAAATACCCGGATCCGAGCACCTTATGAATCACCGTATACACACGGAGGAAGGCGCCGCATCATCAAACATTAGGCGACATCAATTGCCAAAGACTCGGAAAACAAAAATGCCGAGTCGAGCAAAACAAATGCTCAAGGACGAAATTAAACGTCCAAATCCATGGAAGGCCCCGTTACAAAACAATCCAAAAAAGGGCGAAAACAGGGAAAAAATTCGAAAATTAACAAAAACCATGGAAGGAAACTTACACCCACTGCCCAACATTCCTGAAATATTGGACCAGTCGGGCCAAGCAAAATATTGTACACACAATAATGCTGAGTCAGGCCGAGAATGTCAACTCGACCCAAAAACGAGGACGGAAATGGCCGCTCAAGGCCACGAAAACGTAAGCATTAGACACCGCCTCACAAGAAGCTCCGACGAAAAAAAGGACGGAACGAAACAATCATCAGCAAAAAAAAAAAAAAAAAAAAAAAAAATGCAACTTCGGAAATAAGCGAAGGAACAAGCGAGAGCAAAGACTAGCCACTCGACTCCGGTATGCAGCAAACGCGCCCGAGCGAGACAGAGAAAAAACAAAATGTACTAATGCCAGAAAAAATTACCACGACGCTCCTCGCAGCGAACACTCACGCGAAAAAGAAAAAAAATTATTGCAAAATAAAAGAGATTGAAAATAAAACAATTAGCTTGATGAAATATTAAAGAAAAATACTCTTGACGAAAAGTACGAGAAAGAAAACTTAACAAATTTTGAAAACAGTAGTCAACTTACGCTAAAAGATGAACTAATTCAAACATGAGCACCTTTCAAGAAACCAAAAAAAAAAATATATATATATAGACAAACTCAAAAGAACCATACTAAGCTCAATGTGCATTAAAACACGAAAAAATAAAAAATCGTAGTAAAAGAAAAAAAAAAAACAAAAATGATCGAAAAGATATTAATGAACAAATAGAATGAAATAATAGCAAAGAATAAAAGACTGCAAAAGCATAGAAAATAAGCATTGAAATGTGCAATGCAAATTTAGGAAAAACTCCCTTGCAAAGTATCTATATGGGGCAATCCATGCCAATTCGACCTGGGTCTGACCCTCAACCCCTCAAATCTGGTTGCCGATTTTTCCTATCATTACTCTCAGTCTATAAAGCTATTAGAATTTTTTAAAGATTTTTGAAAATCAATTTGAGCGCGTCATGATTTTTTGAATTTTTTTTTTGAACTCCTCGATGGCCGCAATCGAAAAATCTGAAAAAATTCCCAAAAATACAGTGTCAGATATAGAAAATGTTGGTGTGAAATTCATAATGTCTGGGCTTTTGCTTCAACCCATTTTTTTAGTTTTTTGAGAAAATCAAGAGATGCGGCAGCGGCTCAACGCCAAGTATTAAAAGGAAAGCGTAGCGCGAGAGCTGCCGTACTCTTATATACAGTAAAATAGGCGTTTATGTAAAGATAAAAATAAATAGAAGCAGAGGTCACTTAACAGTAGTAATTTACTGTTGATCGAAATTCTGTATGCATATGGGGCATTCCATGCCGATTCGACCTGGGTCTGACCCTCAACCCCTCAAATCTGGTTTCCGATTTTTCCTATCATTACTCTCAGTATATGAAGCAATTAGAATTTTTTTCAGATTTTTTAAAATAAATTTGAGCGCGTCATGATTTTTTGAATTTTTTTTTTGAACTCCTCGATGGCCGCAATCGAAAAATCTGGAAAAATTCCCAAAAATACAGTGTCAGATATAAAAATTGTTGGTGTGAAATTCATAATGTCTGGGCTCTTGCTTCAACCCATTTCTTGAGTTTTTTGAGATAATAAAGATAAAAATAATTAGAAGCAGAGGTCAATTAACTGTAGTAATTTACTGTTGCTCGAAATTTTGTATCTATATATAGCATCAGATTTTTGAAAACACTTCTTCGATTTTTCTAAAGTGTATTTTGCAATTTTTTTTAAATAGTTAGACGTTCACGCTAGGAAGGGGTGGGGAGGGGTGTGTGTGTGCGTGCGTGCGTGCGTGTGTGTGTGTGTGCACACCCCTTCCTACCCCCTCCCTTTTCCCAGCGTGAACGTCAAAATATTTAAAATATTCGACTATTTATGAGAACTTCCGAACCCCATAACTCATGGAGTTCATGGGAAATTTCAGCCTCCCCCGACGGAATATCATTATTGGCGAAAAATTGAAGGAATCTATGAAAAAAAAAAATTCCCCCATTTTTCGGAAAAGGGTTGCAACATCGATCGCCATGCCTCATCGTGGACATTGTACGCTTATTTACGCACTTATTGTAAGTGCAATTCGCATCATTTTTGAATCCCTAATTAGGGTTTTTGTCAACCTTGGAGAAAGAAAAATTCCAAAATTGCAAAATACACTTTAGAAAAATCGAAGAAGTGTTTTCAAAAATCTGGTGTTATATATGGGGCAATCCATGCCAATTCGACCTGGGTCTGACCCTCAACCCCTCAAATCTGGTTGCCGATTTTTCCTATCATTACTCTCAGTCTATAAAGCTATTAGAATTTTTTAAAGATTTTTGAAAATCAATTTGAGCGCGTCATGATTTTTTGAATTTTTTTTTTGAACTCCTCGATGGCCGCAATCGAAAAATCTGAAAAAATTCCCAAAAATACAGTGTCAGATATAGAAAATGTTGGTGTGAAATTCATAATGTCTGGGCTTTTGCTTCAACCCATTTTTTTAGTTTTTTGAGAAAATCAAGAGATGCGGCAGCGGCTCAACGCCAAGTATTAAAAGGAAAGCGTAGCGCGAGAGCTGCCGTACTCTTATATACAGTAAAATAGGCGTTTATGTAAAGATAAAAATAAATAGAAGCAGAGGTCACTTAACAGTAGTAATTTACTGTTGATCGAAATTCTGTATGCATATGGGGCATTCCATGCCGATTCGACCTGGGTCTGACCCTCAACCCCTCAAATCTGGTTTCCGATTTTTCCTATCATTACTCTCAGTATATGAAGCAATTAGAATTTTTTTCAGATTTTTTAAAATAAATTTGAGCGCGTCATGATTTTTTGAATTTTTTTTTTGAACTCCTCGATGGCCGCAATCGAAAAATCTGGAAAAATTCCCAAAAATACAGTGTCAGATATAAAAATTGTTGGTGTGAAATTCATAATGTCTGGGCTCTTGCTTCAACCCATTTCTTGAGTTTTTTGAGATAATAAAGATAAAAATAATTAGAAGCAGAGGTCAATTAACTGTAGTAATTTACTGTTGCTCGAAATTTTGTATCTATATATAGCATCAGATTTTTGAAAACACTTCTTCGATTTTTCTAAAGTGTATTTTGCAATTTTTTTTAAATAGTTAGACGTTCACGCTAGGAAGGGGTGGGGAGGGGTGTGTGTGTGCGTGCGTGCGTGCGTGTGTGTGTGTGTGCACACCCCTTCCTACCCCCTCCCTTTTCCCAGCGTGAACGTCAAAATATTTAAAATATTCGACTATTTATGAGAACTTCCGAACCCCATAACTCATGGAGTTCATGGGAAATTTCAGCCTCCCCCGACGGAATATCATTATTGGCGAAAAATTGAAGGAATCTATGAAAAAAAAAAATTCCCCCATTTTTCGGAAAAGGGTTGCAACATCGATCGCCATGCCTCATCGTGGACATTGTACGCTTATTTACGCACTTATTGTAAGTGCAATTCGCATCATTTTTGAATCCCTAATTAGGGTTTTTGTCAACCTTGGAGAAAGAAAAATTCCAAAATTGCAAAATACACTTTAGAAAAATCGAAGAAGTGTTTTCAAAAATCTGGTGTTATATATGGGGCAATCCATGCCAATTCGACCTGGGTCTGACCCTCAACCCCTCAAATCTGGTTGCCGATTTTTCCTATCATTACTCTCAGTCTATAAAGCTATTAGAATTTTTTAAAGATTTTTGAAAATCAATTTGAGCGCGTCATGATTTTTTGAATTTTTTTTTTGAACTCCTCGATGGCCGCAATCGAAAAATCTGAAAAAATTCCCAAAAATACAGTGTCAGATATAGAAAATGTTGGTGTGAAATTCATAATGTCTGGGCTTTTGCTTCAACCCATTTTTTTAGTTTTTTGAGAAAATCAAGAGATGCGGCAGCGGCTCAACGCCAAGTATTAAAAGGAAAGCGTAGCGCGAGAGCTGCCGTACTCTTATATACAGTAAAATAGGCGTTTATGTAAAGATAAAAATAAATAGAAGCAGAGGTCACTTAACAGTAGTAATTTACTGTTGATCGAAATTCTGTATGCATATATAACACCAGATTTTTGAAAACACTTCTTCGATTTTTCTAAAGTGTATTTTGCAATTTTGGAATTTTTCTTTCTCCAAGGTTGACAAAAACCCTAATTAGGGATTCAAAAATGATGCGAATTGCACTTACAATAAGTGCGTAAATAAGCGTACAATGTCCACGATGAGGCATGGCGATCGATGTTGCAACCCTTTTCCGAAAAATGGGGGAATTTTTTTTTTCATAGATTCCTTCAATTTTTCGCCAATAATGATATTCCGTCGGGGGAGGCTGAAATTTCCCATGAACTCCATGAGTTATGGGGTTCGGAAGTTCTCATAAATAGTCGAATATTTTAAATATTTTGACGTTCACGCTGGGAAAAGGGAGGGGGTAGGAAGGGGTGTGCACACACACACACACGCACGCACGCACGCACACACACACCCCTCCCCACCCCTTCCTAGCGTGAACGTCTAACTATTTAAAAAAAATTGCAAAATACACTTTAGAAAAATCGAAGAAGTGTTTTCAAAAATCTGATGCTATATATAGATACAAAATTTCGAGCAACAGTAAATTACTACAGTTAATTGACCTCTGCTTCTAATTATTTTTATCTTTATTATCTCAAAAAACTCAAGAAATGGGTTGAAGCAAGAGCCCAGACATTATGAATTTCACACCAACAATTTTTATATCTGACACTGTATTTTTGGGAATTTTTCCAGATTTTTCGATTGCGGCCATCGAGGAGTTCAAAAAAAAAATTCAAAAAATCATGACGCGCTCAAATTTATTTTAAAAAATCTGAAAAAAATTCTAATTGCTTCATATACTGAGAGTAATGATAGGAAAAATCGGAAACCAGATTTGAGGGGTTGAGGGTCAGACCCAGGTCGAATCGGCATGGAATGCCCCATATTTAGGCAGAAAACCAGGGAAAAACAAATGTACACAAAGAAGTGAAAATCATAAAAAGTATCATAATAACCCTAGAAAAAATCGATCAATGACTATACGTAGTACAAACAAGTGAAACGCCCACTAGAAAATGCTAAAAACGACAAAATCGCGTTCACGAAAAATCATCGATACAAAAATACTGGTTTTGGACGGGAAATGTTCCGTCACTACTACCGACTATCAATTAACCATATCAATTGAAAATATTCAAAAGAAAATGATAATATTTTTCCAGCACATCAATCAACTTTCAAAGTTTAAGTACCAAACGCGAAACATGTAACTAAAACCAAACTACGGTACTCTAAACAAAATGATACAAAAAAAATTATTAACGAGAAAAAAGAGAAACCCAAACAACATTAAAAACAAGCGAAAAATTGTAAGCCTTGAGACAAAATATTTAAAAGAATTTAGTTGCTACACAGAAAAGTCGAAACGGAGTTTCGTCTTCCCAAGGGGGGAGGACTGTTGTGCCCACGAGCGCAACCAAATTCCTCAAACTATAAAAGCATCGTCAGCGAACAGGCAATCCACCTGTCGTGCACAACTCATGTAAAAATGCTAAACTAAACCAGGACAAATGCTGACGATCACAGATTTCACAATCGACCGTCCCGATTAATTGAACTCATTGGGAAATAATCCCAAGACATCGGTACGATCGATTGACTAATAATTACCACCTCCATGAATATTGTCAAAACCCCGAAACGAATAAAAGGGAAAGCAACCCGCAACTCAAACAGTCTGCGATCCACTCAGCGATCCGAAGTATTATCACGTCATTGGTCTCGAGGCAATTAACTCGATTGTAACAAACTATTCACAATAAACTTAGAGTTAAAACTGACAGTATTGAGTTGGAGATTGACTCAACCTTGGCAACATCCCGAACAAATCAGTCCCAATCAAACTCGTCCCCACGTGACGATTTGCACGGGCACAACACAATTTTCAAACGAAAATCGCTCTTCTCCGAGCAAGGACGGTGAAATCATGTTTTTTTTTTCGTCCACATGGTTTGCTGAGCTAAAAGGAAACGTGAACGCGTGCCATAATCTTATATTTTCTCGAGAATGATATTTTTGCATTTTCACCATCAGCTTAGAAAAAAAAACGCCATTTTTACATGACTTGAGAGTGAAGATTTTATTTAGTTGGCTTTATGGGAATAAATTGCTGATTTCTTTTCCCAGAAATTTACTCTTTGGAGCTTAATTTAAGCCCAAAGTCATGTCTCTATCTCAATTTTCCACCGAGATATGATTTTTTGCCCATAACTATGATTTTTGCTTGAAAATGACGATTTTTCAACAATTTTCAAACGAAAATCGCTCTCTCCGAGTAAAAATCGTATAAATTATGACTTTTTTTCCAGCCTTTCAGTTTGATACGCCGAAAAGGAGAGAAAACACGCGCCAAAGTCTCAATTTACCGCGTCAATGCAATTTTCGATTTACGACCTTGAGTTGGAAAAAATCGGAGTTTTAACATGAATTTGTTGCCAAGTATTTTTCTGCTTGGCTCCATGAAAATGGACTACTGATTTTTTTCCTTCAAATATACTCTGTGGAGCTCAATTTAAGCCCAGAGTCATATCTGTATCTCGATTTTTCATCGAGATATAATTTTTTGCTCACAAGCATGATTTTTGCTTGAAAATGTCGATTTTTCGACAATTTTCAAACGAAAATCGCTCTTCTCCGAGTAAAAATCGCATAAATTATGCATTTTTTTCCAGCCACTCAGTTTGATACGCTGAAAAGAAGAGAAAACACGTGCCAAAGTCTCAATTTATCGCGGGAATGCAATTTTCAACTTTTGATCACGAGTTGGGAAAAATCAGAGTTTTAACATGAATTTGTTGCCAAGAATTTTTCTGCTTGGCTCCATGAGAATGGACTGCTGATTTTTTTTCATCAAATATACTCTGTGGAGCTCAATTTAAGCTCAGAGTCATGTCGCTATCTCGATTTTTCATCGAGATATGATTTTTTGCTCACGAGCATGATTTTTGCTTGAAAATGACGATTTTTTGTCAATTTTCGAACGAAAATCGCTCTTCTCCGAGTAAAAATCGCATAAGTAATGCATTTTTTCCCAGCCACTCAGTTTGATACGCTGAAAATAAGAGAAAACACGTGCCAAAATCTCAATTTATCGCGGGAATGCAATTTTCAACTTTTGATCACGAGTTGGAAAAAATCAGAGTTTTAACATGAATTTGTCGCGAAGAATTTATAGTTTTGGCTCCATGAGAATGGACTGCTGATTTTTTTCCTTCAAATATACTCTGTGGAGCTCAATTTAAGCTCAGAGTCATGTCGCTATCTTGATTTTTCATCGAGATATGATTTTTTGCTCACGAGCATGATTTTTGCTTGAAAATGACGATTTTTCGTTAATTTTCAAACGAAAATCGCTCTTCTCCGCGTAAAAATCGCATAAATTATGCATTTTTTTCCAGCCACTCAGTTTGATACGCTGAAAATAAGAGAAAACACGCGCCAAAGTCTCAAGTTACCGCGTGAATGCAATTTTCGATTTTTGATCACGAGTTGGAAAAAATCAGAGTTTTAACATGAATTCGTTGCCAAGAATTTTTCTGCTTGGCTCCATGAGAATGGACTGCTGATTTTTTTCCTTCAAATATACTCTGTGTAGCTGAATTTAAGCCCAGAATCATGTCTCTATCTCAATTTTTCATCGAGATATGATTTTTTGCTCACGAGCATGATTTTTGCTTGAAAATGACGATTTTTCGTTAATTTTCAAACGAAAATCGCTCTTCTCCGAGTAAAAATCGCATAAATTATGCATTTTTTTCCAGCCACTCAGTTTGATACGCTGAAAATAAGAGAAAACACGCGCCAAAGTCTCAAGTTACCGCGTGAATGCAATTTTCGATTTTTGATCACGAGTTGGAAAAAATCAGAGTTTTAACATGAATTTGTTGCCAAGAATTTTTCTGCTTGGCTCCATGAGAATGGACTGCTGATTTTTTTCCTTCAAATATACTCTGTGTAGCTGAATTTAAGCCCAGAATCATGTCTCTATCTCAATTTTTCATCGAGATATGATTTTTTGCTCACGAGCATGATTTTTGCTGAAAAATGTCGATTTCTCGACAATTTTCAAACGAAAATCGCTCTTCTCCGAGTGAAAATCGCATAAATTATGCATTTTTTTCCAGCCACTCAGTTTGATACGCTGAAAAGAAGAGAAAACACGTGCCAAAGTCTCAATTTATCGCGGGAATGCAATTTTCAACTTTTGATCACGAGTTGGAAAAAATCAATGTTTTAACATGAATTTGTCGCGAAGAATTTATATTTTCATGCCACTGAGAATTATCTGGAGCTTTCGGATACCGGATAGCTGGTGGAGACTCTGCCGAGTCTCTTGATTTTGTTCCAACAATACCGCATTGTAAATCGGTTATTTTTCGAATTGATACAAAGACGTAACAAAACGCACGAGAAAGACGAAAAATACCAATCAAACAGCAGAAATCGGAAAAAACGCAAAGGACTTGAAATGATCACGAAAATAAGCGTGAGCGACCACGAACTGGAGGAGAAGAGGACGCTATGTGGTGCGTTGTGGTGAGAACGACAGCGAAAGAAAGAGAAGGAAGGGGGAGCGAGAGCGGTGGGCACCGACCAAACCCGCGAGCTACCGAGACGTGAACAAAACTTGAAATCGATTGTTTTTCTTCGAAATCGCCAATATTCGTATACAACAATAGCTTTATTTATCGAGAAAATAGAAAATATTAAAAAAAAAAAAAATACGCATTCGAATAGAATGCGTATCAATTGTTTAATAGTGGAAAAATCGGGCGCGAGCGTGAGCGCAAAATTGAGCTATTTCGTGAGATTGAGCGATTCGGTTAGCGAATACATAGCAAAATGCGTTGATTGGTAATCGAGCACGTGGCCAAAAATGATTTAGGAACGGAATGCGTCCAAATAAATGTTAAAAAATGCACGTCGGAAAGAATGAGGAACGAGAGAATCACGTGAGCGCGATTGCGCGGCGCGTCATGAGGAGGAAAAACCTGTGCGATATTGAACGATCAAACGAACTTACCTGTTGTGAAGTTCGATCGTAATTATATGTAGAGTCTCGTTTGAGATGATTACATCGTAGTACCGTCTACTTCCCACGTTAGTGTCACGAATATTCAGAGCTTATAAAAAAGACCGCCTGGCCCCCTGGCGCTGCGGTTGTTCCTTCTCCCAGTCATATTGTTTAAAGTACTCCATAAGGATTGAAAATAATAAAATAACCACATTTCAATAATTAAAGGGGGAGGGAATAATAGGAACGAACGGAAATAAAAAACGTTCAAGGGGTGGGATGTAATCATCTCAAACGAGACTCTACATATAATTACGATCGAACTTCTCAACAGGTAAGTTCGTTTGATCGTTCAATTATATTACGAGTCTCGTTTTCGAGATTACATCGTAGATGTTCAGAGAAAAAATGCTTTTATTATTTTCCAAACAGCCTCAGGCAACAAAAAACGTAATTTTTTATCGAGGCCAGTGGTCTCTCGATAACAAGAATCAGCGATTTTTTATTCGCTTACTTTGATTCTAACAAACTGAACTAATGATATATTAAGCAATAACTTATAAATATTATGAAAACACGGTCGCTGCAAAGTCTTTTCTCCCCGATTTAATCGGCCGATTATAGTACTTTGCAAATACCTGCGAGTCTTTCGACCAGCCCGCGGTATTCCTTATCGCGCTGATGTCTAACCCTTTTGCTAAAGCAGCCGACGTAGACGCGTGCCTTGTGCTGTGCGCCGTGAACTCAGGTCCTATGCCGCTCTTTGCCAACATTGACCGGATCCAACGACTTATTGTCTGTGTGCTCGCCGATTTGAAGGGTTTTCTCGACGTGATCAGTACGTTACTGCAATCGCCTCTGAGCGGTTTCGTTATTTCCAAATATCTTTTCAACGTGCTCGCTATGCACAGTCTGGGCTGTTCGCGAAAGTACGGCAACAGCAGAAGTGGCTGGAAAGCACCTGGTCGCGACGTTTTAATGATATCCGAGATCCTTATCTCGAAGCCCTGTGCCGAGTGAGTAATATTATCGAGTCTCATGAGCGAGAAAGTTTGCACTCGATGAGCCGTACCTAAAGCTAAAAGCGTAACTAATCTCTCTGACAACTGTTGATTGTTTAATGATTCGAGAGGATATAAGTTCGCAATGTACGTAAGTACGATGCCGACGTCCCATGTTTCGTCGTATCGAGGCTTCATCGGTCTAAGCCGAAAAATCCCTTTAAAAAATCGACTGATAACCCGATCGTTAGTCATGTCGTTCGTCGAAATTAACGAGATCGCCGATCGCGTCGAGTTTAATGTGCCATAAGAGGCTCCTGAACCGTATCTCATCTGTAGAAATTCGAGAATGCGATTCGCGCTCGCTTCGTAAATGTCAGTTTCCGTCTCTTGACAGAATTTCGCCCATAGCTTAATAGGTCCTGCGTACTGCTTCCACGTGCTCTCGGCGAGAGAAGCTAACAAAGTCTCGATCACTGAGTCCGAGAATTTCTTGCGGCGGTAAGATTCGCGGACAATTTCCCGGCAATCAAACCCAGTGATTTGTGTAAAGGATGCTGAAGAGACCTACAAGGAGACAATAAAAGCCATTTAGCGGGAGCGAAGATAATCGGTTTTCCTACGAGAAGGTCCATAAATATAGGGAACCATGGTTGTGAAGGCCAATTTGGCACTATCGCAATCCCACAGGCGCGATCTGCTATAACTTTTCGAAGGAACCTAAGCACCAAAGCGAACGGTGGAAATGCATAAAAATACTCCGATTTCCAATTGATCGTGAACGCGTCGATAGCTAAGGCATCAGGATCTCTGTGCCACGAACAATAATTTTGACATTTCGCGTTGATCCTGGACGCAAACAGATCCAAATTTGGTGTGCCAAATTCCGAAATTACTTTCTCGTATGCCCAACTCGACAGTTCCCATTCCGTGTCTATATTCTTTATCCTAGACTCCCTATCGGCCTCGACGTTTTCCTTGGACGCTATGTAGGATGCGAAAATCCAAATTTTCCGACATTCGCACCATTGCCAAATCTCTCTTGCTATCCCGTGAAGTGCGGCATACTGTACTCCTCCCATTCGGTTAACGTATGCAACAGCTGTCGTGTTATCGATTCTTAACAAAATTTCGCAATCGTACAATTCACTTGCGAAACATTTAAGGGCCATCAAGACGGCAATTAATTCGAGTTGATTAATGTGCAGCTCCCTTTCCGTGTCGCTCCAAAAACCGTGTGTACCTTCATTACAGCAATACGCGCCCCAGCCCGTTTTTGACGCGTCCGAGTAAATCTCCTTAATAAATCGAAAACTTCTTATCGGACCAAATGACCTTGTAATATTTTGTTTCCACCAATCAAATTCGATCTGCAAATCTGCGGATAATTCGAGCTGTGCATCGTAATTCCCCCCGCTGACTAACAGGCCGAAGAACTTTTCTCGTTCGAATCTCTTGGTGTATAACCATCCATACTCAATTGCGCGACAACAGTCGACTAACTTCCCGATGAAGTGAGCGAATTCCCGAATCGTACAAATTTTACGATGGCTGAAGTCGTCGATTACAGCTACCATTTTCTTTCTTTTGACTTCCGGTAGCTCCAATCTCATTTTTTGAGAGTTAATAACGAATCCTAAAAAAGTGCAATTTTTCTTGGGAATCAAGCTACTTTTTTGATAATTCACTATAAACCCCAGCGCCTGCAGTTCTCTAATAGTGACTTCAACGTTTCTGCGACACGCGTTAAAATCCGAGCCGATGCAGAGGATATCGTCTAAGTACACTGTCGAGATGAATCCTTGCCCTCGTAAATAATTCACCACCGGTTTCAGGATTTTTGTGAAAATATACGGCGCTGTGCATAGACCGAACGGGAGGCATACGAATTCGTACATTATATCCCCGAAAATGAATCTCAAATATTTCCGGCTTTCCACGTGCATAGATACCAAAAAGTACGCATCTTGTAAATCTATATTACACATAAAATCGTCTCGCGAGATTAGTTTCGTCGCGGTTCTGATGTCCTCTAACTTGAAATGCTGCGTGACTATAAAATTATTGAGCTTTTTCAAGTTTAACACGAATCTCATTTTTCCGTTTGATTTTGGTACTAAAAAATACGACGAAATAAATTGACCCGGACATGGCAAACAGGGTCTAACTGCGCCCAGATCCAACAATTTCGCGATCGCAAGTTTCATATGTTCGCGATCGATCCCAGAATTGAATTTTTGCTGAGGAGGCGGAAGAGATTGATGTACTGACTGGGCAAATTCAATTTTGTACCCTTTCACACAATTTAAAATGAACCGATCTCGCGTGATCTTTTCCCATTGGGGAAGAAAGTTTCGCAGCCGCCCCGCTGCTTTATTTACCTCTAAGGCCTGTCCTGAGAGCGTTGGTACGAGCTCTGCTTGCGACTCTGGCTCCGAGCTCGTTGTTGATCTCGCTGTTGATACGACTGATTCGACTTCGGGGCAAATTTGACAGTCTTCCTCGATCCTCTCTGGTTCGCGCCCGCCCGATATCCCCCTCGATTCGAGCTGGATGGCGGGCCTTTCCAGTTTCCCGAGTTGGAGCTGCGAAGAGGCGTCTTCGGCACCGATGGTTGAGCCTTCAGCTCCAAGCCAACTTTCTCGATCGATTTTGCCGTTTTTATTTTTCCGGGCAAATCCTCGCCGAATAGGAATGCGTCGGGCTTCGTTTCGTCCAGAATTCCTTTGATTTTCTTGTCGAGAGACGGCGTAATGCACGATCTCCGTGTAATCGTGTCCAGACGAGAGGCGTGTGCCAGCAGACGACCCGCGTCGGCAAGATACTCTAACAATTGATACTCGTCAATGCCGTCTTCCTTGGGGGTCAACAGCAACGAAATTCCAGCGCCCAATGCGGCCATAGCTGAACCGCGAATGTTTTGTGCATTTCGCAAGTATTTGTCTCGTTTCGTGGCAGACTCGAAGAGCGATGACGCTACTTCTGCGTTTAGCACTGGCGCTTCCAAGCGACAGTTGCCTGTTCGAGCATACTTTGACAACAACTCCTCTAAGTCGTCTTTCTTGAGTCCTTCGGCTATCCATTTTTCCCAATTTTTTGCCAAAGTTGGGTTTAGCTGTAGTTCTGGCGCACCAGATTTCTCATCGGCACCCAGGATACGCAGGGTTTCTTCGTCGAAAGCCTCCTCTGTAGCCTGACTCGCAGCATCCGCTGGAGTTTGTCCTTCGGTATCCTGCGGTGGATCAACCGATACGACGGGGATAATATCTCCCCCATTGTCGTCGTTCGTTGGTGACAAGCCTGTAAAGGATTAACCTGCGATAAACACAACCTCTTGTGTCGCAAACCCGTTTCGTTAACCTCAGGATAGACAAATTTATTCTATATTTGTACAGCGCCGTCGAGTTACGCGGCCCATAATATTGGACCATGAGCCATGAATTGGGGACTCGTACAGTTCGACTCTAAGAAAATACTCTGAGAGATTTCCTTCGTACGGCCTGGGCCGCCGAGTCTGTGATCATGATAATTGCGGAATATGCAATAATCATTAATTTTTGCGAATTGCATTCACAATCGACTCAAGGCAGAACTCTGAGAGTCTGCCTTCGTACGGATAAAACCGCCGAGTCTGTGGCCCGCTATTTCCGCGAGCGACACCCGCTCGAACCTTTTTAGGTTATGTTCGACCCGAGACAATTTCAGCGAACTTGTCTCCGTACGGCAAAGCCGCCCGGTCTACGGAAATAGCTATAGAAAACAGAAGAATTACCTTGACGACTTGTCGATGCCTCTAGATCGCCAGAATTTGATTTCTTTCCAGCCCTACCCGAGGTGGCCACGCTCGCGTGCATAACCTCGCGTCTCGGACTTCCCGAGGTCGTATCTGAGGAACTATCGGGCATCGCCTCAATCACCTTCTTCAACTTTTTAAAAAACTTCTCGCTCTTATTCTCCTTATCCTTCTTCCTCTTGTGTGATTTTCCCATGATTTTTCTCGATTTTTCTTGATTAATAACCTGGAACAAAAGCTCTAAACGTGCTACACTTATACGCACGAAAAACGTTATGACTGGGAGAAGGAACAACCGCAGCGCCAGGGGGCCAGGCGGTCTTTTTTATAAGCTCTGAATATTCGTGACACTAACGTGGGAAGTAGACGGTACTACGATGTAATCTCGAAAACGAGACTCGTAATATAATCGAATATTTCGTCATCGAGTCATCGAAGAGAACCGGCCCTTTTTGTTGTGCATGAATAAAACTTAGTTTCTATTAATTTCGTTACATTGTCTCCGGCAGTCGCCTGATTGTTGATTTCTATCCTTTACTCTCCCTCAAAATTCCTACCACGTACCCACACCCCGTAAGAGACTGCGCGAAACGTTAGAAAACAGGACGCTATGTAGTGCGTCATGGTGAAAACGAGAGAGAGAGAGGAGAAAGAGTGAAAGAGAGAGGGGGCAGCGAGTGCTGCAGGCACCGACACAGCCAGCATGCTAGCGAAATGTAAACAAACTTTGACATTCGACTGCTTCTGCTTTACTTTAGCTTCGCAACGTTCGACCCACCATATTTTTTTACCGTTGAAATCGCGCTTGTCTCGTAGAACAAGGACTTGATACAAATAAAAATTTTAATACAGAAAATTGAAAATAGGCATTGCAATAGGATAGTGAACAATCATTTAGCACAAAATGCGGCATGTTTATAGCTATTAGAAATTCTTTAAAACAACACACACACACAGACATTCATGGCGATGATATTTTTTAAAGAATCAATTATATTATTGAGAAGCGACATTCATAACAAATTCTCTTTTTCATGCAAATGTTTCGTATTTCACACGACGTTCTCAAAATCATGAGACCAAAAAAATAATTTAATGGAACGCGTGACAACGTACAATCGAGCAAAATCAAAATTAGTCTTTGTTGAATCGACCAATCGTGGAGATTTTCATTAACTTACATTGTAGTTCCATCGCGAGATTTGCCGCTTTTTTGATAAACCCGTCCATCCTTTATCCGTTCCAACAAAGGCAATCGTTGTTGCAGTCTTCGGGGCATGTTTTTTTTTTGTAAAAATTGCACAACACTCACGAAAAAAAATACAAAAGAAAAGGAAAAGACGAAACTATGACTATAAAACTTATGCTAATATCAAGAGTCGCGGCAGCGGCTTACATATAACTATACTAAATCAAGTACAAAAAAAGTATAAAGAATTTATCGGTTAAATGAAAATCGGATTGTAACGGTAAAACTTTTTGAAGTCACGAGGTTATGATCACTCAAGCCGTGTATCGATACGGACTGTAGAATGCCGGAAGTGTACAACCGGCACGCGCAGAAGTGTGCGCTAGCAAGACACGAGCGCGCGCGCATGCGCGCGCCCCGGTATTATAAAATGGCGTGAACAAAACCAAAGCGCTGGAAATTTCTTGAACAAAATGCTGCAATGCAAAAAATACTATCTACAATAATTACAAATATCCCGTTTTTTTGCCGCTTTTTTCTAAAGTTCGGGTTTCTTCACTTACGGAATAATCCCTAGAGCATCAATTTTCAAATCAACACAAGTAACCCATTCGAAACCGCGGAAGACGCGGTTTCGGCGTCCGAGTTTACGCTGTTGCCATATGAAGGATACGAGGAGAAAAAAAATGGGAAATGACTGTTCCTTATGTTTTCGAGTGTGCTTTTTCGATTCGTGATGGTTTGAATCGCGTCAGGCATAGTTAAACTAGATAAAACTTGAAAATACGCCAAAGGGACTAGATTTTTCGATGACATTTTTTTCAATGACTTTTCGTTCCCCGTCGCTTTTTGTCCGCCTTAAAACCAATTGATATCGCAACCTCAATATCTGAACTAAATATCCATGGAGTTATTTTATTTCCTTATCGTTTTGGTTGGCCAAAATGGCGGCCACAATGAATTTTTTTGTCCCGAAACTTGATCAATTCTTTCGTCTGCACCTATAGACTCGAACAAAAATTGGTCAAGACCAAAAATGTCTTGAAATGAATTGGAGAACATTCCCACTGTTTTTTAGTAGGATGTGATAAAACTTTTAATTTTTGTAAAAATGACGAAACTACAAACTCGATCAACGTCGCGGAAAACTGCAAAATTCGAAACATTTTGAATATTTACAAACTTTGTAAAATTGAAAAATGGAAATTCAACTTCGGACTGGCCCAAATTTCTTCCGCATTTTCGAAAATTTGTGAATATTATAAAAGTTTTTCGTAATTTTCCAAAAATCGGAAATGTTATCACATCCTACGAAAAAACACTGAGAGTCTTCATGAATTATAGAACATTTTTGCTCTCAAGCAATTTTTGCTCGAGTCCATAGTTTTCGATGAAAAAATTCATCACGTTTCGAGACCAAATATTTTATTGCAGCCGCCATTTTGGCTAACCAATACGTTAAAAAAAAATGAAAATATCTCTATGATTTTTAGTTCAGATATTAAGGCCGCGATATCAATTGGTTTTAGGAGGCATGAAAACGAATCAACCGGGAACGGAGGGGCATTTAAAAAAAATGGCAACGATGAATCTATTGTCAAATTTGCGTCATCTCGGGGCTAATAGTGGGTGAAGGTAAAATGCGAATTAATTCGAAAATGTTGCAATTCGGGGAAGTACTTTTGACTGTTAAAGAAAGATGGAAAGACATCACATTCATTGCTCCATGAACCTTTTTTTATAAAAATTAACTTAAATAGTATCATTCACTTACCTCACTGAATTTGATGTTTCACAAAATATAACAGACGTGCTGAATTCACGATATAGGGAAAATCTTAGAAACTCCGATCGTCCGTCTTAAAATATTAAGAGACGAACAATTTTTGGAGTAAAAAAAAAAATTTTGAAAAAATAAAAAAATGAGAATTCGGCTGAAATTTTCATCTCAAATGGTGTTTTTTATCGACAAAGCTTTTATTTATTGTTGAAATCATCGTTCTCGTTAAAACGATGAAAAAAATTCCGCATAAATTTTTTTTCTTTTTTCAATCATCGTTACCATTTTTCAATGTTCTGCATGCAGATGATTTATATAAAAAAAATTTGCTAGTTTCCGACAAACGGAATGAGGAAAATTGTTTCGGTGTCGAAAATTTTACAAACACAACTCGAACACAACGAGAGACACGAGAATTTTTTTTTCTCGTTATGCCGGGTTTATGAAGGACTTCGGATTTTTTTATTTTTCTTTGAACGTTGTGCGTCCGTGTGTGTGTGCACGCAAGACACTCCGCAGGAAAAACCGTGGAATAAGTAATTTTTTCAATCTCGAAATTTGAATTTTCTTCCATTTAAATTCGATCGAAAATGTCAAATATTTGAGATTGTAGATAACAAAAATTCAAGTTTTTCTTCGGATGTTCCGATTTTCCTGAAAATCCGTGAAATTGTCAATTTTTTTTACCTCAAAATTCAGAACTAATCCGCCGATTTCAATTTGATCGAATTGTCCAATTTTTGAGATTGGGGATTAGAAAAAATTCCAGCTTTTCTTAGGCTGTTCCAGTTTTCCTGAAAATGCGTGGAATTTTTGTTTTCTCCAATCTCAATAATTGGACAGCTTTGATCAACTTTAAATCGGCGGAATTATGAATTTTGAGGTCGAAACAATTGACAATTCCACGGATTTTCAGGAAAACCGGAACATCCCAAGAAAAACTTGAATTTTTGTTTTCCACAATCTAAAAAATTTGACAATTTCGATCACGTTTCAATCAGAGAAAATTCAAATCCTAGCCAAAAATCCCCTCCCGGGGAAAAAAGCTTGGACAAGTACATTTGTTGGTGATACCCATTTCCATTTGTTTTCACAGAAGAATCTAATCCCCCCTTGAAAAAAATTGGAAACGCCAACAAAATAAAGAATTTAAGAAAACCCAAAAAAAAAAAAAATTCAAGAAGATTGAGAAAAATGCAAGAAATGCGAGAATGGTAGAAAAAAATTAATGGTATTCGCTCAGCATAAAAAATTCTGATATCTATAAGAGGACAAGTATTCCCTGTCTGAAAATCATGTTGATGTTCGAAAATCAATTAACGAGAAAAAAGAAAATCTTCCAAAAAGACACGTCTCAAAAAAAGGAACCCCTAAATACAAAATGGCGAATCGACAGAAAAACTTCATAAAAAAATACAAAACTAAAGTTTGCCATCATATGTTGAGCGTATGCGCACAGGCCCGAACTTGGCCGGCCCGAAACTTTTTGTATTAGCTTCCGCTATTTATAGATAGGTAGAACAACTTGGTTGTATTCATGAGAAAAATGATAAGCGTTACACAAATGTCACTGAACGTTATACATTCAAATAAATTAGTACAAATTCAAAGTTTTCTCTCAATTTGATATACAATTAATTGATTAAATCATTTGCGCAATATCTTACACAAGTATGGATACGTAGAAAAATAACAACTGATCACTAATTAAGGTGGAGCTAAATATTATATCAAATGACCCGTAATGCGTCGATAAAAATTGAACTTCTAGCAATTTTTTGTATTACTAGCTTGAAATATAAATCGTTTTAGGAGAGAACCTTGATTGACTCGAGATTTTCGCCAAGCTTTCGCGTGTCTTTTCTAAAAAGATTTCTGAAACCAAATAATTACGTTATGCCAAGATTAACCAAGCTGAGCACTTTAATTCAAAATTTCGGGCCGGCCAAGTACTCTGTGCGCATACGCTCAACATATGATGGCAAACTTTAGTTTTGTATTTTTTTATGAAGTTTTTCTGTCGATTCGCCATTTTGTATTTAGGGGTTCCTTTTTTTGAGACGTGTCTTTTTGGAAGATTTTCTTTTTTCTCGTTAATTGATTTTCGAACATCAACATGATTTTCAGACAGGGAATACTTGTCCTCTTATAGATATCAGAATTTTTTATGCTGAGCGAATACCATTAATTTTTTTCTACCATTCTCGCATTTCTTGCATTTTTCTCAATCTTCTTGAATTTTTTTTTTTTTTTGGGTTTTCTTAAATTCTTTATTTTGTTGGCGTTTCCAATTTTTTTCAAGGGGGGATTAGATTCTTCTGTGAAAACAAATGGAAATGGGGATCACCAACAAATGTACTTGTCCAAGCTTTTTTCCCCGGGAGGGGATTTTTGGCTAGGATATCACTTATTTTTTCTGATTGAAAGTCTCCAATTTTTTCAGTCCGGTGGGAATAATTTGCTGATTTTTCCCTAGAAGTGTACTCTGTGGAGCTCATTTGAAGCCAAGAATCATGTCTCTATCTCAATTTTTCACCGAGATATGATTTTGGCCCATTTCCATGATTTTTGCTCGAAAACGACGATTTTTCATAAATTTTCAAACGAAAATCGCTCTTCTCCGAGCAATGACGGTAAAATCATGTTTTTTGTCCACATGGTTTGTTAAGCTGGAAGGAAACGTCAACGCACGCCATAATCTTAATTTTTCTTGGGAATTGTATTTTTGCATTTTCACTATCAGCTTAGAAAAAAACGACATTTTTACATGACTTGGGAGCGAAGATTTTATTTAGTTGGGTTTATGGGAATAAATTGCTGATTTTTTCCCCAAAAATATACTCTGTGGAGCTCAATTTAAGTCCAGAATCATGTCTATATCTCGATTTTCCACCGAGATATGAATTTTTGCCCATTACCATGATTTTTGCTTGAAAATGACGATTTTTCATCAATTTTCAAACGAAAATCGCTCTTCTCCGAGTGAAAATAGTATAAATTTTGATTTTTTTTTCAAGCCACATAATTTGTTGAGCTGAAAGGAAACGTGAACGCGTGCCATAATCTTGATTTTACTCGAGAATGGTATGGCCTTTTCACTATCAGCTTACAAAAAAACGACATTTTTACATCACTTAGGAGCGAAGAATCTATTTGTTTGGCTTCATGAACATAGAATGCTGATTTTTTCCCTAGAAGGACACTATTTGGACCTCAATCCAAGACCAGAATTATGTCCCTATCTCGAATTTTTATCGAGATATGATTTTTTGCCCGTTACCATGATTTTTGCTTGAAAAAGACGATTTTTCGACAATTTTCAAACGAAAATCGCGCTTCTTCGAGTAAAAATCGTATAAATTATGATTTTTTTTCCAGCCACTCGGTTGGATACGCTGAAACAAAGAGGAAACACGTGCCAAAGTCTCAATTTATCGCGAGAATTAAATTTTCGACTTTTGCCCACGAGCTGGAAAAATCAACATTTGAACATGAAGTTCTAGCGAAGAATTTTTCTTCTTGGCTCCATGAGAATAAAATGCTAATTTTTTCCCAGCAACTAGACTCTGTGGAGCTTATTTCAAGCCGAGAATTATGTCTCTATCTCTATTTTTCATCGAGATATGATTTTATTCTCATCACCATGATTTTGGCTTGAAAATGACGATTTTTCGACAATTTTCAAACGAAAATCGCGCTTCTCCGAGTAAAAATCGTATAAATTATGATTTTTTTTCCAGCCACTCGGTTGGATACGATGAGACAAAGAGGAAACACGTGCCAAAGTCTCAATTTATCGCGAGAAATTAATTTTCAACTTTTGCCCACGAGTTAGAAAAATCAATATTTGAACATGAAGTTGTAGCGAAGAAGTTTTCTTCTCGGCTCCATGAGAATAGAATGCTGATTTTTTCCCAGCAACTAGACTCTGTGGAGCTCAATTTAAGCCCAGAATCATGTCTCTATCTCGATTTTTCACCGAGATATGATTTTTTTCCCATTACCAAGATTTTTGCTTGAAAATGACGATTTTTCATCAATTTTCAAACGAAAATCGCTCTTCTCCGAGTGAAAATAGTATAAATTTTGATTTTTTTTTCAAGCCACATAATTTGTTGAGCTGAAAGGAAACGTGAACGCGTGCCATAATCTTGATTTTACTCGAGAATGGTATGGCCTTTTCACTATCAGCTTACAAAAAAACGACATTTTTACATCACTTAGGAGCGAAGAATCTATTTGTTTGGCTTCATGAACATAGAATGCTGATTTTTTCCCTAGAAGGACACTATTTGGACCTTAATCCAAGACCAGAATTATGTCCCTATCTCAATTTTTTATCGAGATATGATTTTTTGCCCGTTACCATGATTTTTGCTTGAAAAAGACGATTTTTCGACAATTTTCAAACGAAAATCGCGCTTCTTCGAGTAAAAATCGTATAAATTATGATTTTTTTTCCAGCCACTCGGTTGGATACGCTGAAACAAAGAGGAAACACGTGCCAAAGTCTCAATTTATCGCGAGAATTAAATTTTCGACTTTTGCCCACGAGCTGGAAAAATCAACATTTGAACATGAAGTTCTAGCGAAGAATTTTTCTTCTTGGCTCCATGAGAATAAAATGCTGATTTTTTCCCAGCAACTAGACTCTGTGGAGCTTAATTCAAGCCGAGAATTATGTCTCTATCTCTATTTTTCATCGAGATATGATTTTATTCTCATCACCATGATTTTGGCTTGAAAATGACGATTTTTCGACAATTTTCAAACGAAAATCGCGCTTCTCCGAGTAAAAATCGTATAAATTATGATTTTTTTTCCAGCCACTCGGTTGGATACGATGAGACAAAGAGGAAACACGTGCCAAAGTCTCAATTTATCGCGAGAAATTAATTTTCAACTTTTGCCCACGAGTTAGAAAAATCAATATTTGAACATGAAGTTGTAGCGAAGAAGTTTTCTTCTCGGCTCCATGAGAATAGAATGCTGATTTTTTCCCAGCAACTAGACTCTGTGGAGCTCAATTTAAGCCCAGAATCATGTCTCTATCTCGATTTTTCACCGAGATATGATTTTTTTCCCATTACCAAGATTTTTGCTTGAAAATGACGATTTTTCATCAATTTTCAAACGAAAATCGCTCTTCTCCAAGCGAAAATGGTAAAATCATGATTTTTTTCCCAGCCACTCGGTTTGATATGCTGAAACAAAGAGGGAACACGTGTCAAAGTCTCAATTTATCGCGAGAATTAAATTTCCGACTTTTGACCACGAGTTGGAAAAAATCAATATTTTAGCATGAAGTTGTAGTGAAGAATTTTTTTCCTTGGCTCCATGAGAATTTTGGCAGAAAGGAACAAATGTACAATTTTTTCTTGTGGCCCAGCGACATGATTTTTATGTCACTGAGCCCTCGCAGCGACAAGATTTTTATGTCACTGAGCCCTCGCAGCGACAAGATTTTTATGTCACTGAGCCTTCGCAGCGACAAGATTTTTATGTCACTGAGCCCTCGCAGCAACAAGATTTTGATTTGCCTTAGCGACAAGATTTTCATGTTGCTCAGCGATAAGATTTTCATGTCACTCAGCGACAAGATTTTTATGTCACTGAGCCCTCGCAGTGACAAGATTTTCATTTGCCTCAGCGACAAGATTTTCATGTCACTGAGCCCTCGCAGCGACAAGATTTTCATTTGCCTCCGCAAGAAGATTTTCATTTGTCTTAGCGACAAGATTTTTGTTTAGCTGAGAGATATTATTGCTCAGCGATTAATCTTCATGTGGCTCAGCGACAAGATCTTGACGTCACTGAGAGTTATCCGGAGCTATTAGATAACTTGCAGCGACAAGATTTTCATGCGCCTCTGCGACAAGATTTTTATGTGGCTCGAATCAGCGACAAGATTTTTTTACATCGCTGAGAATTATTATGTATAAGTCATGCTGTAAATGAATAAAATGGTGGGAGTAGGAAAGGGTCAAAAGATGTGGAGCAGATTCATTCATGAAGCATATTCTCTCGTCATCGGAGCATGTCGGTAATATGGCAGTTAAAAATTCGAAAGTGTGAGGTTATGACGAGCTGTCAAAGCTGTATCACAGCATTCGTTCAGACTCGGTAACGAAAAACCAGCAACACATTCTTCTCCCATAACCTTGCATCCTCAAGAAAATAAATGGTTAGCCAACGTTCGTCGTTCGACAAGGAACAATTGCAACAGTTATTTTCTCGAAAATATCAAGGGCGGAAAAGAAAAATATGAACTTATTTCAGCTATCTCTCTCTCTCACACTCACGTCAAAATGGCCCTTCGAAATATCAGCTGACATTTTTCGCGCGCTCGTCTGCACTGTCGTGTGCACACGACGGATCCATTGGAATCATCGCAGCCTCGACCAACGAGGAATTTCGCAGCCCGGGATTGGCTAAGATGGGCGCACAGACCCCTTTGAATGTGTTGTCAGGCGGCCGTATACAGACACGTCAAATCCTTCGATGTAGCGTGGTTCTGACGCAGGCTGAGATAGGACTAAGCCCGTGCAAAGTTTTTTCTCAGCAATTACTCAATCAATCGTATTGAATTTGGGCTCTATCGAAAGGGTATCGCGTAATTAGTCTCCATGTCAATTTTTAGGTCGCTAGACGACTCCTGGGCTTTACAGTTTGCTGAAATGTCATCGAAATTTTTTTTCCCACCACCGCGAATCGTTTTACTACGAGAAAGTATAGACTCGGCGAGCGCTCGGGACAAGCAGACGACGCACAGCTGTTTTCAAATGTACTTGTCCCGAGACTCTGCCGAGTCTCTTGATTTCGAGATTGAAAAAATTATGAATTCCACGGTTTTTCAAAAAATATTAAAAATTGCACACAACACTTGCACACACATACGCACACACTTACAACGTTAAAAAAAAATGAAAAAATCCGAAGTCGTTCATAAACCCGAGATACGAGAAAAAAAAATTCTCATGTCTCTCGTTGTGTTTGTAAAATTTTCGATACCGAAACAATTTTCATCATTCCGTTTGCCGGAAACTAGCAAAATCTTTTATATAAATCATCTTTATGCAGAACATTGAAAAATGGTAACGATTATTGAAGAAAAAAAAAATTTATGCGAAATTTGTTTCATCGTCTTAACGAGAACGATGATTTCAACAATAAATAAAAGCTTTGTCGATAAAAAACACCATTTGAGATAAAAATTTCAGCCGAATTCTCATTTTTTTGTTTTTTCAAAATTTTTTTTTTCACTCCAAAAATTGTTCGTCTCTTAATATTTTAAGACGGACGATCAAAGTTTCCAAGATTTTCAGTGAAAAAAAATGCACGTTTTTGGCGGGGTGTTCCGCGTTACCCGGGTGTTCCGCTTTGCCCGCCTTCCCCCTACGCTCAATTGCTGAAGAGTCTCAGATACACTTTTTTATGACTGTATGGGTCACACAATGTTCTTGTATCAAGATATGTTCATAATCAAACTCACAACAATATATTCCCGTTTCAGCAACAAATCACATTAAACTTTCAGTCGCTGTTACTCGCTGTTACTTAGATCTCTGCCACGATTTAGTAATTGCAGTTCAATTGACCGATGTTTGAAAAATCAATGGAAACTCATAATTTCACAAATCGCAGAACGGCTTCAGCCGGAGAAAAATGTTATAAGAAATACATAATTCAATCACGAAATTTTCCCACACGAAGATAATTCATATCCATCGAGATGAAAAAAATGCAACATTCATGCAATTTTCTCGTGGACGGTACATATTTTTTTTTATTTGAAGGAGCTTTTGGCCGAAACCGCCCTTCTGGCTGGTGGCAAGCTGTGGGTTAGGGTACGAGGGGGAGGGGGGGTTGGGGGGGGGGGAATCATGTACACGTATTGTCACTTTTTTTATCGCAAATGTTTGGAAAACATGCTCGATCAACCCAAAAAAATGCAAAGTCGATCGGGTGGTTGAAAATTATGCCGCATACTCACTCGAAGCCGTTTAAAAAAAAACCGTATACACGTATCGTGACTACCTTTTTTCACCACGACAAAAAATCGATCGGAAATAGCTGTGGGGAGGTACAAAAAAAAAAAAAAGATTGAAAGTGTCGCTTTCGATCAAATCAAACATGGATCATGAAAAGGCACGCGTGGAGAGGATAGCAGTTGGGCTTGAGCGTCCGTTTGGCTGTTTGTCAGACAAATGTAACCGGAGGAGTGGGCAACTCTCTTTTCACCGAACATCGCTGATGCGACGAGAAAGTACGGATGCTCATACATATTGCTATCCCTTACATGCGTGCCTTCTTATGCCCCTACGCGCATTCGCGAATAAAATGTGAGACTTATAATAATATCGTTCATTTCGGCTTTGTACATGACTCTATTGGAGAAAAAAGTCGGAGCACTTATGCATTAAATTTTTGAATTTTCCTAATGACTTTCAGGTTGGCATTACTTGTCCTCCAGGCGATCGACTTTAATTTATCGAAATTCATTCGTAAGATTTTCCAACCGTCGGACATAAGAAAACCGGAAAATCCTTATAAGATACGTTTTTATTTCTTTCGTATTAGTGCAGGATCCGGGTATCAAAAAAGACCTATCTCATGACACCGAGCCAGCACGATTCCAACCGACGGATTCGTGTATAGGGCTGATGTGCTGTACACGAGTTTGGGGGGCTTTTTTTGCCACGCGGTCAAAGTTGGCAAAACCATGTTTTTGGGCGATGGCGTCGAAATCATTAATCGGAGAAAAAAAGTTTCGCGACAATTTGTAGATATTAAAAAAACGAACAATTTGGGCGGTCGCAAATCAAAATCGGTTCATTAATTCCCCCGGAACAAAATAAAAACCAGCTCAATTAGCCATTGCTCTTATAGCCCATTATTTATTTAAAAATGCGTATGCAGCCTCAAAAATCTCAGGACATATGCCTCTCGGTATACTGAACAAGTGTGCAACATTGGAGCTCAATCAGATGAATAGTTTCTTAGAAAAGCCATTCGTCATTTAAAAAAAACCGACTGTTTTTGCGAGAAATTTCTACACCGGACGAGTGTCGCAGTACAACAAAACCGGAACGAAATTGATCGATTTTTTATATAATCAAGGGGTAAAAACCGCTCCAAAAATAGATTACGATTTTGACTCATAATCAAATGGAATTCCATCGCGAATTTTCAAGTCACAGAGTAGGGATTGACATATTTCGAAAGCGGTTATTTTTCTACGAGTTTGCGACGTGTGTGACGTCGCGTTTGTCAGTAGAGTATAAGTAGGGGTAGCCGTCCCCGCGGCTCGCGCGTGCTCGCTTTACAAGTGAATCCACGCGTTCAAATTCTACAACATGGAATATCTCCGGAATATCTCGGCAAGTGCAATAATTATTGAAGAAACAAATTTTTTTGTCTCCCCCTCTAATCAAGGTTTTGCAAATGTTTTTTCTCTCAATCCGTAGAAAAATAACCGCTAATATTTCAATTCCGACTCTCCAACTTTTGAAAAGTCGCGATGGAGATCCATTGGTTTATGAAACATCGTACCCTATTTTTGGAGCAGTTTTTCTCCCCTTTAATTATAGATAAACGACTTGCCCTAAGAGTATACATGATATTACGACTCTTTCGGATTAACCTCGTCCTTTATTCAAGGATACATTTTAGCTGGTGGCGCTCGGTGGCGCTCGACTCAGAAGGCATATACTGCTCACTTCCATTCTGAGCGCCAACTAGTGCCATCTGTGGAAAGCACGAAGAATGAAGAGAGCACATACTTTGAGCTCTACAGGCTTTTGCTATTTTGATCGTTCGATTTTTCGTTGTTTCGCTATTTTGACTATTATTTTTTTGACTGTTTCGCTATTTTGATCTCAGTAATATTGAGTCTCTCGTCATTATATTTTCGAAATTGTGAATATTCATAACAGTGCTAATTCTAGTATTTCACGATTCGGAGGCGAAGTTGTTGAGTTTTCTTAAATTCGATATTCCAGCCTTCGATCTAGCACCAAATGTTGCATTTTATTTTCGATGTACACATGCTTCGGGCTTGAAAAATTCTCATTTATTGAATTTCGTCTTTAAAAGCTGTGGTAGAATCAGTTTGTCTGCATATTATCATTCTAGAATTCATTAATTCGAAGGTTTAGCTGTTCAAAATTTTAGTCATTCGAAAATATTATTCCCACCCGTTGGTTCGATTCACGGAGTTTTCGATTATTCGTGGTGAGTTTTTGGTTTAATGGACCTCGAACATCGCGGTCGAGGGGCCCACGGTTTAGACTGATTGAAATTTCGGCGATGAGCGCGCGTACTACAGCGCGACTTGATTTTTATCAATAGATTCAATACTTTAGGGGTCAGCCGCGAACATCTTGGTCGGCGCCCTCGGTAGAGACTTTTATTCTTTTCAAGAGTTTGATTTCGGGACGGCTTCGACCACCCTGGTCGAGAGCCCGTTAACGACTGTTCGTTCTTGCCGTGAAAAATGGTGCCCTGCACTTTTAATTTAATTAATGCGCGCGCGAAATCCGCAGAAATCGGACTTCGCGCGCCCTGTAGATGAGCGACGGTCTCTCGGTTACCGTGAGATCCGCAATGTCAGCGGATTTAGGGACTATTTGTGTGAGATCGCGACTGCTTGCGCGTTCTCACACTGATAACGATATAAATTCATGATAATTATTTCATAAAAGTATCTTGGTTAAAAAGAACCATTTAGGAAATTAGGCGGATGGGCACGGGACGTGACATGTCACCTCACAATAATGCTGGAATTCCTTCAGGAATTTGATGGGTCGCGCTCGATTTGATCCATCAAAAGTGGGTGGCGTTATTTTTATTTTGCTCGGTCTATAATTTGTCGAGGGTCTGAATATTTCTTCGTCCTGTTCATCTTCCTCCGCTTGGATGTATGATTGTTGTTTTTGAGGAATAATCCTCGTGCTTTCCTCATTCGGTGATTTTTGAATCGATCTATTTTCAAATTCCCTCAATTTTTGTTTGAGGGAGTTAATAGTGAGGCTATGTTGTGCCTCGTTGACCTCGCAAACCGCTATTCTCTCCATTGCGCATTTTATTGCTTGCTCTATCGTTTTGATTTTTGTCGCGAGCGGTTGAAGTATAGCATGCATTTGCGCGGCAAGACTAGCCTCCATTGTTTCCATGCGATTGAGGAAGTCTTCGTTTTGTTGTTTCAATTGATCACCTATTTCGTCCTTAATTTTTTCTTCGATTCTTTTAGATTCCCTGTATGTTTCCGTATTTCTATGCTCTAGTCGTTTTATCCTTAGATTTATGTCGCCAACTGATTCGATTAACGACGACAAAGTTTCTTCATTGTGATCACTTTTTTGTCGACTGCTTTTTTGTGCATTTGCCCTCCGATTATTTTTGTCATTTGTTTCCTCGCCGAAATTTGCTCGGGATTCGTCGAAAGTTTTTCCGGCGCCTGGCGGTGGAATCGTCATCGTTAACTCGTCGAACTGTGTGTCGCTCAGGAAAACTTCCCCTGTCTGGTTCTCAGGATTTTGAAAACCAGAATCCCTAGCGGTTTCATCTCTCAATTTATCGGGATCAGCCATTGTCTATTCTATTTCTACTTCTACCTATTTGATTCTATTTCTACTCTCGCTTTCTCTATGCAGCACCTGCCCCACGTTGGGCGCCAGTTGTAACGGTATAAAATCGCTTAAAGTCGCTTCTCGTTACGCGTCGGTTCGAGCTTTGAGAGAAAGGAGCAGGTGTGAAGAAAAAACGAGAGTTTTATTTAAATTTTAACAAATAAAAACGATTTGTTCAATTTTTACGTGTTATTTTACAAATTTATACGTGTTCTGTTTATTTTGCATGTGTTTCCTTTATATCAATCGAACGGCAAAAAATAAACGAATTTTGAAACATAAAAATCTCTATGGAAATTTATGCGGTCATTTTACCGCTTACGTGGTAATTTATGGAAATTTACGGTAATTTACGTTTTTCTTTCCTATTTTCTTTGAAATTCGAGTAGAACTCGTTGATTCTATCCAATCTTAAGTTGTTTCATTAATCTAGACTATTTTTCCGTTGATCAATAACGCTCAGATTACGCGGATAACTTTATTTTTCTTAAAGAAAATGCGAGAGATGCTCGTTTGACGAGATGCTAATTTTTGATCGCTTTTATTTTATAATCTGCACGCATGTGTGTTCGTTCAACACTATAATTAATTAATCCTAACAATAAAGCGCACTAATCTTGCTTTATAATTGATTTGGACAATTTTTATTTGAAAACGCACGCTTATTTCGGTTTTACCATTCAATTTCTTGAATTAGACAAGTTTTTTGCACGCTTTTGACTCTAATTGATTTTTGACAAGTTTTTAATTAGAATTCTGACCAATAAATTTATTTTAATAATTTAATTGCGTTGAACTCCTCCACTCCTACAAACGAGAGATTGTACGTTTGGAGAGAGAATGAAAGGTAAGGATTGGAAATCCCGGTTGCGGGAATTGAACGGAGCCGAACTATTCCGTGGCCGAAATCCCCTTGAGGTTTTTAGGAAGTGCACACTGGTTGCGGGAGTCGAATGGAGCCGAACTACTCCGTGGCCAATGCACACAGGAAAGATTTGTTTAGGAAATGCGCACCGGTTGCGGGAGCCGAACGAAACCGAACTGCTCCGTGGCTGATGCACACAGGAAAGATTTATGTAGGAAGTGCACACCGGTTGCGGGAGCCGAACGAAACCGAACTGCTCCGTGGCCGATGCACAAAAGGAAAATTTGGAAAGGTTATGTTTGTCGCTGTAGGAGCGAAGAGAGCTCTGTGCTTACTGTCCAAGATTCTGCTTTGAATTCTTGGAGAAGAATGAGTGCTGAGTGCTGTTCTGCACCGGCTTTTATACTGTCAGAATCCTTTGTTCTTCATTCTAAAAATAACTCGCCGTCTTATTCGCTCGAGTTCTTTGTGGTGGGGCGCTTGCCAAAACGTTATATGAGATTGATTTCTCCCACTCATTCATCCTTTGCTCGCATTCGTTCAACATTCATCGCGCTTGCGCATATCGTTCGCACAGTCCTTCTTGTCCCCACTCTTCGACGCGCTATCGAATGAGGCACGCGTGATCCCCACTCCTTTGTCACAAATTTATCACTTTCCCCCACTTTGTTCGCTCGCGTCTTCGCGAGCCGCGAGATGGTTCGACTATCGGCCGCTTGGCGCCACCGTAGTCCAGCGACGGACGCCGCGCCGGGCGGATCGTCAGCTGTCGCGTTTCCGTGCTGTTACAATATATATATAAATATATAAAGAGAGAATTATATATATGTATAAAAAAAACAGTTTTACGTATATTGGATCACGAAGAAATGACACAAAAATATGAAATTCAATAAGAATGATACAGTTCGTCGATTGACCAGAAAAGGCTGTTTCCTGGCCAAGCGACAGAATACAAGTGATTATTTAATCTCTCTTCGAGCAATACCTCGACAATTTGATTCTGGAGAGGGCATTAATTTCGAATCCCCCACTTAATAATACTAAGAGGTGTGACATGAAAAACAATCCTAATGTAAATTCTATATCCAGAATATGCGCGACATTTCGCTGCCGAGATTCCTACGAATTCCCGTATCTCACAATTATCCCCCTGATTTAGCATATATATATGAGAGCGAATATCAGAACGATTATATAGCTGAATCACATTATACACGGGCATTCTTTCATACATTAATTATCATCATAAGTACAACACTTTACAAATTTTTCTTCCATTTCCACACATAAATACGCGAATACACATCCATACATTATTGCCGACACAATGATGGTAAATTTGGTTTCGAAAATATATATATATATGATACAATTAAAAAAAAAAAATTTCTCCCTTTTTTTTTTTGATTTATTTTGTTACAAAAACACAAATAAGATCGATTTGATCTTTCGAAAAACAATTTCTGTGACTAATGGCGGTTATTTTCTCAAGATAACGGTGAAAATAGAGAATTTAACGTTTTTAATTAATTTGTCCATTTATTTGATTCAACACAAAATTAAACGATTTCTATTGACTCGATATAATTCTAATGAATTTGGTTTAATTTGGACAATTTTTATGAAGGATTTTGACAATATAAAAGTCCATGTGGCTTTTATGACAATTTATTAATTTTTTGAATTTAATTTTCAATCTGCGTTGAATTTCTCTACTTCCCGTTTAGGTTATGACAATTTTTAAGGATTAGAAAACAAAGCACGGTTGCGGGAGTCGAACGGAGCCGAACTACTCCGTGGCCAATGCTTTGTAGGTTAGGATGTTCACCGGTTGCGGGAGTCGAACGAAACCGAACTACTCCGTGGCCGATGAACCAGGAAAATTGAGGTTACGTTGCACACCGGTTGCGGGAGTCGAACGAAACCGAACTACCCCGTGGCCGATGCGCAGGAAAAAATGAGGTTGGACTCGTACACCGGCTGCGGGAGTTGAACGTAACCGAACCACTCCGTCGTCGTATGCACGAAGGAAATTTAGGTTAGATTATGAGTGTACACCGGCTGCGGGAGTTGAACGTAACCGAACCACTCCGTCGTCGAATGTACAGGAAAATTTAAGGTTAGGTTTTGGGAAGTAGAGAAACTCTTTGCCTAATACTCAGACTGTACGCTGAGGTCTCGGAATCTCGAGAGAGAATGAGCCCCGAGTGCTGGACGGCACCGGCTTTATACGGTCGAAATCCTTTGTTCTCGGATTCCGCGAATTCTAAAAATAACTTCTAATATTATTGGCTTCGTTAAATCGTGGTGGGAACGCTGGCTAGAGATCACTGGCTACGCGCTTCCCCCACTCACTCACGCTCGGATCTGATTCGCTAAGCGTGGCTTGCGTCTGCGCACTACGCTCGCCGAAAGTCACGTACGCCACTTCTTTTATTATTATTTTCCCCCTCTTACTCGCGCGTGGCTCGCTGAGTCACGTACGCCACTTGTTGCATCATCTTTCTTCCCCCACTTACGCCCCAGAGTCCCGAGTCGCGCTCGCTAGCGGGCTCGCTACCCCCACTTTCACTCGCGGGCCAGCGATTAGTTCCGCCGCCGTCCGCTCGGCGCTGGCTCAGTCGAGCGTCAGCCGCCGAGACGACCACATCGCCTCATGCGCTAGGCGGTGCCGTTACAATATATATATATATATATGATACAATTAAAAAAAAAAAATTTCTCCCTTTTTTTTTTTGATTTATTTTGTTTTGAGATACTTTTTTAAATTACAACGGTTATACACGTTCTTTATTTTTGTTGGGTCATCCGGGTCGGATAACAGAAAGGCATTTTGTCCGATTGTCTTGCTGATTCTGTATGGACCTTCGAAAAGGTGGAAAAATTTGGACGTAACCCTCTCGTGGGCTTTCGATTGATAAGGAACCCTAAGCAACACAAGATCACCGCTTTTCAACGGGACTCCCGAAATGCTTTTTTGATATTTTTTTCTATACTCAAATTGGATTTTCATGCGAGATTGGGCTAACGTCAGTTTCTCATCGTACGAGACATCAATTCCCGGCGGGAACGATATCAGCTCGTTGATCTTTTCGGTGGGGACCTTTCCAAAGTGCAGTTCGTACGGACTAAAGCCCGTGCTGGAATGCATGGTTAAATTGATGAATTTCTCAATTAAGGCAGTGTATTGGGCCCATTTCGTGTGAGTCTCCGAACATAGTGTTCTAAAAAATCGACCTAATCCCCTCATAACGCGTTCGGTTGGGTTACTTTGAGGATGGCGAATTGACGAATAAATCGTTTCAATCCCTTCTCTTTGCAAGCTGGTTTTCCAGCGGCTCGACGTAAATTGAGTCCCATTATCACTAACAAGGAAGGTCACCTTACTGTACCCCCACAACCTGGGTCAAAAAAATTATATTTTGTAGTTCACACCAAAGTATAAACCCTCACAAAAAATTAGCGGCCCACTCGCATATTTAAGGGGTGAAATTAATTCTCAAAAATCGGTGGTTTTTTCGTTTTTCGCTGATATCTTTGAAACAAAAATAGATACGCCAAAAGTTTAAATAGCAAAGTTGTTCATTTTTCAGTGCTCTGCAATAATATGTAGTCGAAAATTATATAGAATTTTTTTTTTTATTTTCATAAAAAAACGGGTTTTTTTATACATCTTTCTCTATCTTTTCATAATAAAACGTAATTGTTCCGACTCCACATTTAATGATATCAATCTACATTTGTTTTTTACGTCTCAAGAGATTATGGAACCCGAAAGTTATTTTTTTTTCAACGCAAAATCTTTTATAGATTTGAACTGATTACATTTCCTTATCATAATCAAACTGTGAGTTCGACTGTTTGAAATACGTTATATTTTTTCATGATATCCTATTTGAGATGTTAAAAACCGTCATATCAGTAAAAAATAAGGCTCTATATAAACTGACTCTTGCCACATTTAAGTTAGCATATCAATCCCGTGAATGTCATAAATATTTTGTCGACTTATTTTATGATGATGAATTTGCCCGAAACACCAGTGAATGAGAGTGAAATGAAATTAGCACATACAATTAAAAAGTTTTTAATTGAAAGCATAAACACATACACGAGAATCGAAATTGAAGAAGGCGAAAGCTTGGATTTTCAAGAACAATCCAAACACCATGAGCCTAAAAGTATAGGAGACAGTGAATTGGAATGGGATTCAATTTCATCTGATGAGGCAGATAACTCTCAATGTACAAAAAATGAAGATGAGATTTCATTCGATTACAAGAAAAAAGCTGTGGAGTTTTGGAGAAGTGGAAAATCAAAAAATTTAAATATTCATACAGTTGCACATCGTTTAAGGAACAACATCATCAAATTGCAGTCACTTGTTCCCAATCAACTGTCTTCCCCACGTTATATTGATATGCTTAAATATGCATGGTACGAAAGCGGGTACATAGAAAAAACACCCCCTGAGTTCATCAATCCGGTGACGTTTGGTTTTGGAGATAATTCGGAACCACAATGTCACATTTGTGGTGATTTAGCTGTTATGACATGTTCGTGGTGCAAAAAACCTTTATGTCTCAAACACTTCTTTGAGAAGTATCATTATTGCAATGAATACATTCCATAATACGAAGCGAAGAAACTGGTAAGTGCATTGTCTGCTTTTTTTCCTGTCATGAGTACCAGACATTTTCATAGCTATATATGAATTAAAGGTTTCTAGTAAATGAAAAAACGACATGCATTTTAAATAAAGTTTTATATAAATTAAAAAAAAATCATGTGATAGTTATTCGATTGTACTAAAATGGATGCACAAAACTAACAAAGCTAGATGTAAAAGATTTATGAGTATTCTACGATAAGGGTGGAGCAGCATATCTGTGGATTTAATAAACCTATATATAAATATGAACATATTCCGTTTGACGGATTTGTCAACCCTGTTTAATTTTCAGGTGAAATAAGAACTTTTTCAGTGATCAAATGACGAAAAATGTCTTTAAAAAGACGTTTTTTTTCAAATAGAAAAAAAAATTCCCAATTTTCGATTACATGTTATTGTAGAGCACTGAAAAATGAACAACTTTGCTATTTAAACTTTTGGCGTATCTATTTTTGTTTCGAAGATATCAGCGAAAAACGAAAAAACCACCGATTTTTGAGAATTAATTTCACCCCTTAAATATGCGAGTGGGCCGCTTATTTTTTGTGAGGGTTTATACTTTGGTGTGAACTACAAAATATAATTTTTTTGACCCAGGTTGTAGGGGTACAGTAAGGTGACCTTCCTTGTAAGGATAGTTTTGGGTTGGCCCAGTTCCGGAATGTATTGGTCGATTATTTTCTTAAGCGCGACTTTCGCAGTGGCTCTTTTCATGGGATACAGTTTGACATATTTGGAGAAAGCGTCGAGTATAACAAACATGTACTCGACACCGCCCACCGATTTTGGCAGAGGTCCGTAGAAATCGACGGTCACCATTTCGTTTGGTTTACTCGCCGGAATCATATTAAATTCACCTTGCATGGAGTAATTAATGCTTTTTACTCGTTGGCACAAGTCACAGCTGGTCACAAAACGTTTGATTTCTTTCGACATACCCTCCCAGTAGAAGTGACCTCGAATATAGGACAAGGTTTTTGAGGCGCCGGGATGCCCTAACTTTTCATGAGTAATCTTGATGAGTTCTCGCGACATTCGTGCTGGAGCTACCCATTGCCACGACGTTTCCGAGGGTGAAGATCGGAAAAGGATCCTGTTATACAACTGATAATAGGGGATGATTTGACCGTTTTTTATCGCGTCAATGGTTCGATTCACGGCCGCGTCCTCGTTTTTTAACTGACGAATGTCTTTTAAATATTGTCTAATATTCTTTGGGATGTCGTCGAATGACTAGGCCAATTTATAAATAACGTTTTGCTGCTGAACTTTTTTGGTGAAAATTAGCTCGGCCGTAAGGGTGCGATTTTATACTCATTGGGACGATTATCTGGTTCGAATTTGCCCTGTAGGTTTCGACTGAAAAAATCGGCAACGACGTTGTCTCGCCCGGAACAGGCGAAACGCGAAACGTATATTGCTGGAGATAAAGACTCCATCGAATTAAACGGGGAGTGTGGAATTTTGTTGTATTCAGAAATTTTAGCGCTTCATGATCGGTAATTATGTCGAAAGTATTCCCCACCAGGTAAATACGGCATTTGTTAATTGAGTACACAATAGCCAATAATTCCTTTTCTGTTGTCTTGTAATTCAACTCAGCCTTGTTTAAACATCGACTAACCAATGAAACGATATGATGTTCTTCGTTTTCATCACATTGATATAAAATGCCGCTGATGCCTTTATCGGAGGCGTCTGTCTGAAGTTTGAATGACGCGCCCGGGATCACGTGACGAAGCATGACACAATTTGCAAACCCATCTTTTAGAGCTTGAAACGCTGTGGAATGTTGTTGCGTCCATTGCCAATTACTCTTACTCTTTAGTGAATCCCGAAAGGGGTCAATCAGATTGGCGTATCGAATACTGAATTGACGATAATAGGTGCACACTCCGATTATTTGTTGAAGTTCTTTCCGATTCGTGGGTTCCGAGAAGGCGCGAATTTTCTCGAGTTTATCCTGTGCAGGCCGAATCCCCCTTCCACCGATAGAATAAACCCCAAAAAGGCTACTTTTGTCCTCATAAATACCGACTTGTCCAATCTCAGTGTGAAATTGCCCGTTTGTAATTTATCGAAAATTTGCCGAATATGCGAGAGGTGATCATTAAACGTTTCTGAATAAATCAGAATATCATCGATATAGAATGTGACGAACGAAACAAATTCGTTGCCCATAGCCAAATTTAATGCGCGAATGAACCCACTCCCTGCTGTCTTCAATCCAAACGGTATTCGACAGAATTAATACAACTGCGATCCGTACAAGAAAGCGGTATACGGTCGCGATTCACGAGCGAGTGGAATCTGCCAGTATCCATACCCGAGATCAGTCGTGGATAAAAATTTCGCTCCGTGATATTTTTGTATTAATTCATTTATCAAGGGTGGGGATTCATTATTCGACTCTATAATATCGTTTATAAATCACGCGTCGAGGCATATGCGGATTTTTCCGTCTTTCTTCTGAAGAATCCTTAACGGGTTGCAATATTGGCTCTCCGATCTTTCGATAATCCCTGCGGCGATCATTTCGTCAAGTTCTTTTGATACCGCATTTCGAAGTGATAATGCCACTGGATAGGAACGCTTGACGATAACTTTTGGATCTTTTAATCGAACTTTATGTTTATACGTTCCAGCCCCAATGGTTTTATAGGAGAAAAGCTTTTTATATCGGTTTAACAGTAGTTGAACTGACTTTTTTTGCATTCGGAAATGTTCAACTCGTTTGTAAGAGATTGAACATCGTCCACAAAATTCCGGTCCTCACCTTCCTTACATAAAGACGAAATCCCGAATATTTCCTCGGTTTCGCGATCAACCGAGTTTTCCTTCGTTTCAAGTTGCGCGGAAATTCCGAGAATTTTCTCTACTTCGGCCGTCGAATCGATTTTCGATTGATTTTCACGAGTGACCTGCTCTGTATCCCCCACTCTCGGATTCAGCCTTTCTTTTGGGTGTATTTCTATACTCTCCGTGCGGTTTACTCCGAGTTTGTTGTGATTATCTTTGATGGTGGTTGATAAAGGCGACCCTGTCATTAAATCACTGATTTGGAATTTCTCGAGAGTGTTTTTCTTTTGTGGATGGGTATTTAATATTTGGATATATGTGATATCATGATTCTTTGAGACACTTAACTTCTCGTTTGACGAACAACCAAATGTAATCAAGGCCGAGGGGATCTGTATTTGATTTATTGTTATCGAGAGATTCTTGTAATTTATGATTGTTCCGGTTCTTAACATCCAATCGCTCCCGATAATCATGTTGCTTGTTAAATGAGGTATAACCAAAAATACCGTGACTATCCTGATCTTCCCAACGCCGATTTCAAAACGAACCTGTCGTTTGACGGGGGTTGGCTTTTTACCTATAGCCGGCAAGACCACAATGTTTGATACCGGAAGTTCCAGAACGGATTGATTTTGTTTCAGGTACACATAAAAACTTTCGGAAATGTAAGTGATTTGGCTACCCGTGTCTAGTAGTGTACGAGTCGGAAATTTAAATTGGAATATCAATACATGTGGGCACGCAGACATTGGGTCTTCCGTTTTTTCATCATCACCCGTTGTTTCTTGAACAATGGTCGCCGTGAGATCCTCGAACAAATCATAGGGATTACGACGTATATGCGAATCTCCGATCATCACGTCGTTCTCTAGTTTAAAGCGTTAGTTTCTTGTTCAGGCAGGGTGAGTTGTGCTACTGCCGAATTTTCTGCGGTAAACGGGGGTGGCGGAATTGAAAAATCTGGTACCGGATACCATGGGTCTACGCTTGCGTCTAACCCTCGCGTCCGATAAGCCGCGGATTGCGCTTGACCCGTGCTAGTGTTTGATCGTAAATCATTATTTTCTGTTCGCTGCTGATTTCCATCTTTACTATTGTTTGCTGACCCGTGAGGACTAGAATTATTACTGGGAAAAGGGCGACGTGTCTCGCGATGACGATTTTCCTCGTAAGACGAATCTAACTGGGCGAGAGCCCTTGCTACAGTGTTTGTGTTTTCGTAGTCAATTGTAACCAGCGCGTCGCGAGCTCGCATAGGTAATTACTGGACAACGGTATAATTAATTTCATATTGATCCATTTTGGGTGTAAAGTATTGGGCCGCGCTTGCCTGTTGATGGAAATAGGTTTGCATAGAACCATCATTGGAATTGGAACGTCGCGCAGACCATTGAGCTTTCAATCGAACCTGCGTCGGGACCGGATAGAATTCTTATAAAAAAGCTTCTTTGAATATCTTATACGTCGAGCACTCCGCTTGTTAAGCCCTGTACCAATCACGAGCCCGTCCTTCCAAAAGCGTCTCGAGTACTAATAATTTACAATCAACTTGGATTTTTTTTATTCGAAAATATTTTTCCACGCTTTCTAAAAATTCATTAGGGTTGACTTTCAGATCATTGCCGAAACTCAGGGGTCGAATGTTCAGATTCATGGAGTTAATGCCGCGAACAAGTCCATTTAACGCGCCTGTTCCGATATCCCTATCCTCTGCACTAAGAAGAGATGCGTTTCGTAATTGTTCATTCTCAGCTCGTAATTGACTTACTTGATCATTCATTCTTCTCATATGATCACGCATTCCTTCCATCTCGTCAACAAGTCTTTTTCGTACATTCTCCCACTCTGCACGCTGTCGGTTGATTCTCTCTCGATCGATTCGCAATTGCTTCAAATCGGGGCCAAAATTATTTGTTGCCCCTGCTTGTGTCTGATCACCGATACTATGAAAAGACATATTCGTTGCTTCAGAATAAACGTTTGAGTGCTGTTTTGTTTTGGACCGAGTATACATGAGACCGTTTAAATCTATTTTCGACTTTCTTGCCTAGTATTTCTGCGAAGATGAATTTTATGGCTTCATTTTGAAACTTTTTCTAGGCCTATTAATAGATTCACACGGCTATCTTTAAATGGTGTAGACCCATATATTGACACATACTCGTGTCCCTGTTCGGGCGCCAATTGTAACAATTTTCTTTTTGATCGTAACAAAAAGACAAAAAAAAATCTTTGACAAAGATATGAACGGAACGAAAAGAACGGAATACAGTGGACTTATCGTTCCGGTGAGGCTGTGGTCGGCTGTATCCGTCGTGACGATGATCACGTCCCTCGAGTGGCGATGTCGGAAGGCGAATCTGGGCCCTTTTGGGTTGTTCTCACGGCGTTCCCTCCAGGATCCTTGCGAGGACGATGGTGGGGTCTCTTCCGTTTCTTCTTCAGGCGGAATTGTTCTTTGATGAGGTTATTTCGTATGGGTGGGTTTTTCACGAATAACTTTGGTGCGACGGTAGTTATAGTGAAGAGAACACACGATATTTATTGGTTGATGCTGACGTGTAAATATATAGATAACATATATTGTAACGGTATGAAATCGCTTAAAGACGCTTCTCGTTACGCGTTGGTTCGAGCTTTGAGAGAAAGGAGCAGGTGTGAAGAAAAAACGAAAGTTTTATTTAAATTTTAACAAATAAAAACGATTTATTCAATTTTTACGTGTTATTTTACAAATTTATACGTGTTCTGTTTATTTTGCATGTGTTTCCTTCATATCAATCGAACGGCAAAAAATAAACGAATTTTTAGACATAAAAATCTCCATGGAAATTTATGCGGTCATTTTACCGCTTACGTGGTAATTTATGGAAATTTACGGTAATTTACGTTTTTCTTTCCTGTTTTCTTTGAAATTCGAGTAAAACTCGTTGATTCTATACAATCTTAAGTTGTTTCATTAATCTAGACTATTTTTCCGTTGATTAATAACGCTCAGATTACGCGGATAACTTTATTTTTCTTAAAGAAAATGCGAGAGATGCTCGTTCGACGAGATGCTAATTTTTGATCTTGTTTTATACGCTTTTTATTTTATGATCTTGCACGCACTGTGTGTTCGTTCAACACTATAATTAATTAATCTTAACAATG
>JAYDYC010000031.1:212500-215166 GCA_037043255.1 Diadegma fenestrale | reverse complement strand
TACAAAATTTAATCACAAAGAATTTCGATTAATCCATTAATCGAAAATGAATATTAAAATAAAAGAGGAAAAAGCTTTTCATAGAATAATTTCATGGGACTTTCTGGGAAACTTAAAGGATTTCAAAATTTTTAAATAATTTCATACTCACTGCGGCGGCGAAATAGCAGGCGGTGATAAAAGCCGGTCTCGCTAGCCCAGAAATTTATCAAGAGACTCGGCAGAGTCCCGGGACAAGTACATTTGACAGCGTCGTCTGCTGGCCCGAGACTCACCCGAGTATATTATCTCTAAGAAAAGCGATTTCAACGGTGGGGGCAGACACTTTCTTGAGAGTGACGAAGCTTAAGGGTATTTTCATGATCTGAAATTTGAACTGGAGACTAATTCCGTCATCTCCCCTCGATTGAGCCATAAATCAACCCGATTGATACCGTAATTGCTAAGAAAAAACTTTGCACGGGCAAATTTATGCGCTCATCGAAGTGTGCGTGCGTGTATGTATGTATACGACACAGAGAAAGGGCCCGTGTGGCCATCGTGTTTCTGATTGGTCGTGACTGATGACATATCCAGCTGTTCCCATTCGAGGAAAACCTGTTGGTTTCCAGTTCACGAATACATCTTCATACATGTGTCGTTCGATTTCGCAGTGATAAATATGGAAACATCCGAAAGTCAGTTTGTCAAAATTAGAAAATCATAACCTAAAATTCCGCTAGCAATCGTGTATATTTTGACGGCCGATATTGACGCGAGTGTGAGAGAGATAGCTGGAAACGGGTTGATATTTTTTGCCGACTTTGTGATGAATAATGTGCTAAAAGCTCTGACAGCTCGCCATAACCTCACTAATGCCAATTTTCAGGTAGCATTAACAACATGCTCCAGTGACAGGAGAATATGCTTCAGGAATGAATATGCTTCACAACCAGCGCCCTATTCCTAAGCCCACGATTTCATTCATTTACAGCATATTTGAAATCGCCGCTGGTATATTAGATTGATTGCGGAGCGACATTAACTCTCAGTGACATAAAAAACTTGTCGCTGAGCCACATGAAAATCTTTCCGCTGAGCCACGTGTAATACTTATCGCTGCCAGCTATCCGGAAGCTCCAGATATATAACTCTCAGTGGCATAAAAATCTTGTCGCTGAGCCACATGAAAATTTTGTCGCTGCGAGTTATCCGGAAGCTTTGGATATCTCGCAGCGACAAGTTTTGCTTCGAAAGGAACCAATTATTGTGGAGCATAACTAACATCGCCGCTGGCATATTATATTGATTGCGGAGCGACAGTAACTCTCAGCGACATAAAAATCTTGTCGCTGAGCCACATGAAAATTTTGTCGCTGCGAGTTATCCGGAAGCTTTGGATATCTCTCAGCGACAAGTTTTGCTTCGAAAGGAACCAATTATTGTGTAGCATAACTGACATCGCCGCTGGCGTTAGATTAATCGGAAAGCGACAATAACTCTCAGCGACATGAAAATCTTGTCGCTGAGCAACATAAAAATCTTGTCGCTGAGCCACATGAAAATCTTTCCGCTGAGCCCCATGAAATTCTTATCGCTGCCAGCTATCCGGTATTCGGAAGCTCCAGATAACTCTCAGTGGCATGAAAATATAAATTCTTCGCGACAAATTCATGTTAAAATATTGACTTTTTCCAACTCGTAATCAGAAGTTGAAAATTGCATTCCCGCGATAAATTGAGACTTTGGCACGTGTTTCCTCTTATTTTCAGCGTATCAAACTGAGCGGCTGGAAAAAAATGCATAATTTATGCGATTTTTACCCGGAGAAGAACGATTTACGTTTGAAAATTGTCAAAAAATCGACATTTTCGAGCAAAAATCATGCTCGTGAGCAAAAAATCATATCTCGATGAAAAATCGAGATGAGAGACACTGACTCCTGGGCTTAAATTGAGCTCCACAGAGTATATTTGAAGGGGAAAAAATCAGCAGTCGATTCTCATGGAGCCAAAAATATAAATTCTTCGCGACAAATTCATGTTAAAACTCTGATTTTTTCCAACTCGTGATCAAAAGTTGAAAATTGCATTCCCGCGATAAATTGAGACTTTGGCACGTGTTTTTTTCTTCTTTTCAGCGTATCAAACTGAGTGGCTGAAAAAGAATGCATGATTTATGCGATTTTTACTCGAAGAAGAGCGATTTTCGTTCGAAAATTGACGAAAAATCGTCATTTTCAAGCAAAAATCATAATCGAGAGCAAAAAATCATATCGCGATGAAAAATCGAGTTTCTGATGTTTTTCATTGAGAGTAGAAACGGTAACGTTACTACGAGCTCGACTGGTGTCTTGAACGTGCGCCAAGTATGGTCATGTTTTCGTTTCTGAAAATAAAAGAAACAGATTAAATTCGACGCCAAAAAAATTTTGGCGCAATTCTTTTGGGATAGACGCTGAAGCGATCTCACGAGAAAACACAATTGAAAAGCGCGGTTTTGGTATCAAAATATAACGTTACATGGAAATCCCTTTCACAGGGAAAAAGCCCAGACAAGAAAATTTGTCGATCGTACGTCTACATTGTTTTTCTACCGTGTAATATTCAAAATTCATATTCCACTTGCCCCCTTCAAGTTATCAAAAGCATGTATCGAGATTAATTGGTCGTTTAAAAAATATAAAT